>ML806538.1:15824-74835 GCA_009831015.1 Picea engelmannii | reverse complement strand
GTATGGGTTTCCTTGGGAAATATTTGTCTCTGTGTTTCTCATATATGTGACTAATGCTAAATGTGCCATTGTTTATTTCCCTGCTTTATTATGATCATCATTGAGTGCCTTGTAAATATTTTAAAAGAATCATAATTGTTTAAGCATGGTAACAACTGATTCACCCCCCCCTCTCAGTTGTCCAACAATTGGTATTAGAGCCAGCCCCTTTTGTCTAAGGGTAGATACTAGAGCTTAAACATGTCAAGCCATGAAGGAAATTCAACCAATAAAGCCCCTCTATTCAATGGAACAAACTTTGCCTTCTGGAAAGTTAGAATGAGAACCTACATAATGTTGTTAGGTGCAGATGTCTGGGATGTGGTAGATATTGGTTACTTAAAGTCAGTTGTGCTAGCTAATAAGGATGGAAACTAGAAGTTATCTTCAACATTAAGGCTATGAATGCTATCTTGAGTGGGCTTGCAAAAGAAGAATTCGTAAAAGTTATGCACCTAGGAACTACCAAAGAAATGTGGGACAAACTCATAAGAATCTATGAGGGTAATGAGAAGGTAAAGGATGCAAAGCTTCAAACCTACAGAATACAGTTTGAAAAATTGAAGATGAAGGAAGATGAAACTATTGGAAAATACTTTCTGAGAGTAGAATAAATGGTAAATCCAATGAAGGCACTTAGTGAAACAATTGATGAACCTTATTTAGTTCAGAAAATCTTGAGAACTCTCCCAGATAGGTTCAACCCAAAGGTATCTACTATAGAAGAACTTAATGATCTAAAAACCTTGGAATTTGATCAACTGCTAGGAACATTGACTGCATATGAAATGAGAATAGTTAAAGATAAACCTACCTCCAAAGAAGCATCATTTAAAGCAGACAAGAATGAGGATTCTGAGCCCGATGAAATTGAAGCAAAATTTGTGAAGAGACTGAAGAAGGGATCAGGAAAATACAAAGGTAAATTTCCTTTAAAATGCTTCAACTATGGTAGGATAGGTGATTTTTCAAATAAATGTCCCCACAAAGGAAAGGATTAGACTTGTGATGATGAGGAGAAATACAAACACGGAAATTTATTTAAAGAGAATAACTTTAAGAAGAAAAGTCTTTGCGTAAACAATGATGATGATCCTTCAGATGATGAAGACAATGATTCATCTATTGAATATAAACTAAATGACTTCATACTTATGGCCAGAGAGGACTATGACAATAACAACACAGGGAGTGGTGTTAATGAAGAAGAAGTTGTGGTTGACATGGAAGGAGAACTGATCAGTGCACTGGAAGAGATTGGCAGGCTAAGAATCAAGAACAGAAAGCAAAGACAATTGTTGATACAGTTCAAGAAAGACAGTAAAGGACCTGATGAAGACCTTGTCCTACTAAAAGTAGAATTGGAAGAGGCAAATAAAATCGAAGAGATTCTGAAATAGCATCTATCAGAAAAGAAGGCAAGATGTGGAGAATTAGAAGAAGTAGTGAAAACGAGGAAAGAAATGGAGAAGTTTCAAGCCTTGTATAATCATAATCTATCAAGTATCAAAGCCTCAGAAGTATTGGCCACCATTGTGAATCAGTAAAGGAATCCAAAGATGAAAACTGGCTTGGGTTATGAAGAGGGATCAAGCAGTGGTAAGCCAACAAATGAAGAACCCATCAAGTTTGTCAAAAGTACAACCAATGACAATAAAAAACCTGCAAAAACAAAGGAAGACAATCAGCCGCCCAGGTCGAGTAAGGTAAAAGATACCAAATATGAATCTGTAGAACAAAGAAGTAATGCGCTCACTGTTGAAAGACGTCATCAGCCTGGAAGAAATCGATTTGCTCAAAAAAGAAACCATTTTCTAGATACAAAGATTTTTTCTATGGCTATTGTTTCTACTGTGCTAACTTTGGTCACAAAGCTGTAAATTGTTCCTTAAGACTTAGACATGAGAAATTAAGATTTCAAAGGAATAAATACTTGCCACAACAAAGGATGATGTAGCCAAGTAACAAACCTTCACTGATTGCCAATTACCAAATTAAGTCCAGAGACATGCAAATAAAGAGGTCAATAAATAATCAACAATCAATGAGTAGACAACGTTGCACCAATAAGTTTGACCTATTGAACAATGAGATTGAATGCTACATCTGTCATAACTATGGACACAAATATATTGACTGTCGTTTAAGGGAATATGAACCAGATTCGAAATCCCCTGCTGAAAATGTCAAGCTTTGGAAGAAGAAGGAAAGTGACAAGTGTGGATTAGTGTTGTCCGCTCAAAGAAAAACAAATCCTTGGTATATAGACAGTGGATGCTCCAAACACATGATGAGAGACAAATGCAAGTTTCTATCTCTAAGTGAAAGCAAATCAAGAAACATAACCTTTGGAAATGATGCTCCAGGGAAAATAAAGGGCAAATGAATGGTGAGCTTAAGTAATGGAAAAGGAAAATCCCAAGATGTTCTACTTGTGGATGGGTTGAAACATAATATTCTCAGTGTAAGTCAAATGTGTGACAGAGGATGCGAAGTATTGTTCACGTCCAAGGACTGCAAGATAAAGTCTGTAAACTCGGGACAAGTGGTGGCCAAAGGCATAAGGACATAAAATAATGTATATGTGCTGAAAGAAAATAGAGAAGAATGTCATCTAAGAAAACATGATGAAAGATGGTTATGGCATAGGAGACTTGGACATCTAAAATTTGACCACTTAATCAAACTCAAAAACCTCGAGGCAGTAACAGATCTTTCGATAATATCAAAGCCCCAAGATTCAATGTGTAAACCCTGTCAAGTAGGGAAGAAAAAAAGGACACAGTTTAAGTCCAAGAGATTTACTTCAATAGAGAAACCACTCCAACTAATTCATATGGATTTATGTGGACCATCAAGACTAGAAGGCACAGGGAAAGAAAACTACTTCATGCTAATTATCGATGATTACTCTAGACTTACTTGGGTTGCCTTTCTCAAAGAAAAAACTGAAGCATTTGAGAAATTTAAAATGTTTAAGGCTTTAACAGAGACTCAAACAGGAAAGAGGTTAAAGGAAGTAATATCAAATTGGGGAGGAGAGTTTATGTCAAGAGACTTCAAGGAATTTTGCGATGAACATGGGATCAAGAAAGAATACACAATCCTAAGAACTCCACAACAAAATGGAGTTGTTGAGAGGCAAAATAGAACAGTGTAGGAAATGGCCAGGTCAATGATGAATGAGAAGAACATTGGTCAAACCTATTGGGTAGAATCAATACACATAGTAGTCCATGTGCTTAACAAAGCCCACCTCAGACCACAAAGTGACAAGATGATGCAGGAGCATCTTTCCACGCAGTCATCCAACCAGCCAGCCACGTCAGCGCGCATGCATTCAGATGTAGAAAGGGAGGCCTAGCCTCATTTCAAATTCGAATTGAATGTAATTAAATGTATTAGGCTGGTGAGCCATGGAAGCCGTGATTTTTTGAAAGCGTTAGATAGGATTGACTTTAATGCTAGATCATCTGAGATCTAGATCCATACGTTGTACTAGATAACCATTTATTGTAATTTAATAGGGTAGGTAGACCTAGAGGGAAGCGCTCGATGATCCCCTCAGATAAAACATATTTTGAGATATCATTTTGGAAGAGTCGAGTGATGGTTGTATGAGAGAGCCAGAGAGAGATTCAGGAACACCATTGTAAAATCTAGGCATTTACCATTGTTTAATATAACATAGCAGTTTTTCCTGCATTATTTTTTCTTATGTGCATGTCTGTGTGTGTTCCATATATATGTTTTGAATGTATACTGTAGTTGTGCATTCTGCAAGAGTTGGAGTGATTTCAGGTTGAAGGTCTTTGAGGCTCCATACCAGGGGGGTGTGACAGAATGCTGAGGGTTCTGAGAGCTAGTGCACTGAGGATGCACTTCTAAACTCTAAGGAGTCAGACAAAGACGTGTTGAGGCACAGGACTGAAATCATAAACTCAGAAGAAGAATACCTCAAGGTTGTTGAATACCTTGGAGGTAAGGCTGTGTAGCTGGAACATAGTTGCAGACAGAACTTTACTGTAAATTCTGTGGAGCTCTGCCAGGTGGGCATTGAGCGTAAGCACAAGGTGCTGAAGGAAGCACTCTGCTGAGAGTTTGAAGATAGAAGTCAGAAGCTCTGAGGAGTTTTGAGAAGCTCTGTCAGGTGGTCATTGAGCGCGTGTGTGCAAGGAGTGCACAAGAGGAAGGAACTCTGTCGTGAGATCACGGAAACAGAATCACTGAGGATTCTGTGAGAGCTCTGTCAGGAGGGCATTGAGAAAGTGCATAGGTGCACCAGGAACCATAACTACTGAACGGTCTATGGAAGGAAGACACTCTGCCAGGAGGGCATAGAGATATTGTGCAGACGGCACAAGGAGAAGGGAACTCTTTAAGTTCTTCCATTTGAAGGAAGAATCCACTGAGGGATTCTCACTAGGTTACTGAATACCCAGAAGCACTCAGCCAGGGGTTGTTGGAGTGTAGGATAGATAGGAGGGCATCCATTTAATTCTCCATCTAAGGGAGAAGAAGACAAAATCCCCCAAGGGGTCTGAGTACTCATAGAAGCTCAGGACAGATAGCGCCTGGTGTGCGAGGACTTCACAGAGGCACAAGAGTCAAAAGAGTCCTTTGAGGATTGAAAGAAAGGAAATCTCAGAAGGATAGCACTTTTATGTGCACAGGCGAACTCAGAGACTGAGGAGCTTGTAGAGAAGAAAGATAGCAAAGGTCGAGGACTTTAGAACCTTGGAAATTCTCCCAAGGCAGGACAAAAGAACAAGGAGGCTCTGGTGAGAGCACAGCCGTTGTTGGATCGGTAGATAGAGAGATCTGGACCGTTGAGGAGATTCACATCCAGGAGGAAGAATAGCAGGAGGAGACTGACAGTCGTCAGATGTTAGACTGGAAACCTGACAGCCATTGGATCGAGAGGAGTAGCGCCACGTTTAGCCCCAGGAGGAGGAGTGCATGGGGAGAACAGGTCAGAGCCATTAGATCGGTACAGGATCCCATCAGCCATCGGATCTGCAGAGGGTGCACAGAGGATAAGCCTCGTGAGAAGGAGGAGAGAAGTCCCGACAGGCATCGGGATATCGACCATCGGGAAATCAGAGCTCTCGAGGTCGTGTGAGTTGGGGCAGCGCAAGTAGAGAAATCCCAATGGAATTTGGGCCATTCGTTTGGAAGCGGACGTGTGTCACGAGATTACCCACATCGGGAAGTCAGGCACTGGAGGTCCGAAGAGGAAGTCATTCAACTTCACGAGTGGCGAGGAGGTGAGAGTTCTGTGTTGTGGGGCCTAGCTGACGTCACATCAAGATATCGACATTCGAGAATGACATGGGGCCATAGAAATTGGCAAGCAGACAGGTGGCACCTTGCATATCGGGATCTCGTAAGTGGAAGGGTTGAGAGCTTAGGGTCAAGAGTCGCGAGGCACGAGGTCGCGAGGTGACGAAGTGGCGAGAAGGTTGTGAGTCGTCCATCTGAGAGGATAGGTGTCAGAGATCAAGAGATCTCACGAACTCAGAGGTTTGCAGGGTTAGAGCCCAAACATTGGGTACTCCAAGTCTCGAGGATGCAGGGAGCGAGAAGGTGACAACCGTTGGATTTGGATCGTGGAGGACCGTTGGATCCACACGCGAGATCATGCATCGGAGCCTCGGGAGAAAAGGATCGAGAGTTTGGTCATGGGGATTGCGAGGTCGCGAGGAGAGAGATTTCGACCGTTGGAGGATAGGTGTCCATAGCAAGCCGGTAAGTGGAATGCAGGTGGCACGAAGACCTCGGGATCTCGCCGCGAGAAGTCCCAAAATATTTGCATCAGGATTCATGATCCTGCGAGGTGTGAAGTCTCGACGAGATAGAGGACGTTGAAAAGTCAACTCACGTGCGCCTCGGCACTTCGGCACATCGGGTGTCGAGAGTTGGAAAATTAAGAGCTTGGTATAGCAAGTTGCGAGGTCACGAGGGAGGTAAGACCATGGTCGCGGAGGCGTGGTCGTAGGTGACTGGACCTAAGCTCAGGAGGGCTCACGCGTGAAAGGAGCTCATCACAAATCAGGGATTCGAGATGACTGTGACTCTCAACAGCGGGAACCACGAAACCCCGAACTCCGATACTTGAGTCGGGGATAACCTCGGTAAAGTGCAAAAGGCCGAGGGGTGGAAATAAGGACCTGTGGAATGGGTATTTCACAGAGATTCCACTCAGGAATCTAAAGAACCGCTTCGGTTCAACAGAAGGGGAATTTAATTGATCCTGTGAGAAGGAGGTCAGGGAAAGAGACCCTGCGGGGCCATAGGAGAGACCTCTCTGTGTCAGGTGGTATCAGAGAAGATTTCTTGTCTGTATATTTTAGGCAAGAGGAGCGAGGAAGGAAAAAAGCACTCTGATACACACAAAGTGGTATCAGAGCTGGAATCTGTTTGTATATTGCGGACAGAGGAGCAGGAAGAAGACAGAGCGTTGGAGGACTCTGTAATGATTGTTTGCAGGTAGGCAACGATCAAGGAGACATTCAGAAGGACTGTAAGAGGATGAAGCTGGCAAATGCCTATCAGATATGCTGAATGACAGCATTAGATCTGTCAGGGAGACAGATAGACACAGCACCATGGTTACTGAAGAACATAGGTACACTGGGAGAAAGAAGAGCAAGGCAGAAAATCTTGCAGAGGAAGCAGAAATGGATAAAGATCTTGCTGACATAAAGTGAGAGATGGAGGAGCTCGAAATGAAGATGCGGCAGAATAAGAAGCCGATATGGGTGTATGAATGGCCCATGCAGAAGCCGAAGGCAAGTTGGCTAGTCAAGCAGTTGATGGTCATGAGACAACGTAGGCTGTTGAGAAAATGGTTGAGGTATGCTGAAAACCTCAAGGCCACAGAGGAAGAGATGATTGATCACTATTGGCCAGAGACTGGGAAAAGTCTCAATGATTGGGATGGTGAAGAATATAAATTGGGATCGTCTGAGGATCTCATAGACTGCCAGGAGGGCAGAGGAAGGTTTCCAAATTGCCATATGGGCAAGGGAACAGAGATGAGATCGACTGATGATCTCAAGGATTGCCAGATGGGTAGAAAAGTAGAAGTTCCAGTTTTCCAGAAGGGAAATAAGTTGAGATCAGTTGAGGATCTCATGGACTGTCAGGAGGACAGTGAGGGAATTTCACATTGCCAGCTGGGCAATGAAAGGAGATCAGATGAGGATATCGAAGACTGCCAAGAGGGAAACAGAAGGTTTCCAGTTTGCCAAAAGGGCAAGGAAACAGAGATGGAATTAGTTGATTCCATGAACTGCCAGGTGAGCAGAGATGAGAATTTGGGACTAGCTGAAAGTCTCATGGACTTGGAGGAGAGTTCAATTCAGAAAGGAGTGATGATGAAGATGGGATTGGTTGATCTCATGGTCTACCAAGAAGGTAGCAGGGACATTACATATTGCCAGGTGGGCAGGGGTGAGCAGATGAATTTGGATCAGCTAGAGGAGCTGACAGAACAGATGGGACTGTCTGACAGTCTCATAAATTCAAGGATGAATTTAAATCAGAAGATGAAACTGACAGAGGAGGAAGATATGAGATATCTTCTGATGATTGGGGGAATTGGAATATTCATACCATGTGCCCTGGAGGAGGAAGAAATTTATGTTGCATATGGTGCAACAACAAAACAGTCACAGTTGGAGATGACTGTCAAAAGGGAATTGGAGCAAACATTGGATACTGCCCAAGTGGATGAAGGAAAGGAGAATGAGCATTCTGAGGAATGGCTCAATAACTTCAGCCAAGAAGCTGAAAGAACTGAAGCACTGAAGCTAGCAGCAGAGGAAGCCAAGGAAAAGGCAGACAGAGTTATCACTCCATGGGAGATGGAGCTAGAAATGTTGGAGGATTGGTTGAACAATCCAGGGCCAGCAAGAGAACTGACAGAATTTGAGTTGTTAGAGAAGAGGATGACAGAGCAGCAAGTCAGTCAGGAAAAGACTGCAAAGCTGAAGTCTGTAGCAGAGTGGCAACTTGAGGCCACAAATGAAGATGAAGATGAATATGAAGAAAGAAGTATGGGAGAGCATGATGATCTACCCAATTGCAGAAATTTTTTGCAACTGAGGAGACTGTAACAACAAGACCAACCACTGGAGCAGCTGGATGAAGTGATAGAGGACATCAGAAAGTTGATGTTGAGATCAGGAGAAATTGCCAGTGGGGAGCAGCTGGGTAGAAGGAAGAAAGCAACAGTAGCAAAAATGCAGAAGTAGAAGCAGCAACAGAATGGAGCAAATGGGAAGCTCCAAAGACTGATTTGGGATCCATGAGGATTTCCAACATCTCAGAGGGGAAGCTCATGAGCATGAGCACATGATTTTTTGCAGCTATGGAGTATGATGCAAGAGCATCTTTCCACACAGTCAGCTAGCCAGCCAGCCACATCAGCGCACATGCATTCAGATGCTGAAAGGGAGGCGTAGCTTCATTTCAAATTCGAATTGAATGTAATTAAATGTCTTAGGCTGGTGAGCCATGGAAGTCATGCCTTTGTGCAAGCGTTAGATAGGATCATCTTTAATGCTAGATCGGCTGAGATCTAGATCCATACATTGGACTAGACAGCCATTGATTGTAACTTAATAGGGTAGGTAGACCTTGAGGGAAGCGCTTGATGATCCCCTCAGGTAAAAGAGATTTTGAGATCTCATTTTGGAAGAGTCGAGTGATGGTTGTATGAGAGAGCCAGAGAGAGCTCGAGGAACACCATTGTAAAATACAGGCATTTACCATTGTTTAATATAACAGAGCAGTTTTTCCTGCATTATTCTATCTTATGTGCATGTCTGTGTGTGTTCCATATATATGTTGTGAATGTATACTATAGTTGTTCATTCTGCAAGAGTTGGAGTGATTTCAGGTTGAAGGTCTTTGAGGCTCCATACTAGGGGGGTGTGACAGAACGCTGAGGGTTCTAAGAGACGGTGCACTGAGGATACAGTTCTAAACTCTGAGGAGTCAGAAAAAGACGTGCTGAGGCACAGGACTGAAATCATAAACTCAGAAGAAGAATACCTCAAGGTTGTTGAATACCTTGGAGGTAAGGATGCGTAGCTGGAACACAGTTGTAGACAGAACTTTACTGTAAGTTCTGTGGAGCTCTTCCAGGTGGGCATTGAGCATAAGCACAAGGTGTTGAAGGAAGCACTTTGTTGAGAGTTTGAAGATAGAAGTCAAAATCTCTCAGGAGTTCTGAGAATCTCTACCAGGTGGGAATTGAGCGTGTGTGTGCAAGGAGTGCACAAGAGGAAGGAACTCTGCCGTGAGTTCAAGGAAATAGAATCACTGAGGATTCTATGAGAGCTTTCCCAGGAGGGCATTGAGCAAGTGCATAGGTGCACCAGGACCCAGAACTGTTGAACATTCTGTTGAAGGAAGACACTCTGCCAGGAGGGCATAGAGATATTGTGCAGATGGCACAAGGAGAAGGTAACTCTTTGAGTTCTTCCATTTGAAGGAAGAATCCAATGAGGGATTCTCACTGGGTTACTGAATACCCAGAAGCACTCATCCATGGGTTTCTGGAGTGTAGGATAGCCAGGAGAGCATCCATTTCATTCTCCATCTAAGGGAGAAGAAGACAAAATCCCCCAAGGGGTCTGAGTACTCGTAGAATCTCAGGACAGATAGCGCTTCGTGCGCGAGGACTTCGCAGAGGCACAGGAGTCAAAAGAGTCCTTTGAGGATTCAAAGAAATGAAAGCTCAGAAGGATAGTGCTTTTATGCGCATAGGCGAACTCAGGGACTGAGGAGCTCAAAGAGAAGAAAGACAACAAAGGTCGAGGCCTTTAGAACCTTGGAAATTCTCCCAAGGCAGGACGAAAGCACAAGGAGGCTCTGGTGAGAGCACATCCGCCGTTGGATTGGCAGATAGAGAGATCTGGACCGTTGAGGAGATTCATGTCCAGGAGGAACCATAGCAGGAGGAGACTGACAGCCGTCAGATCTCAGACTGGAAACCCGACAACCATTGGATCGGGAGGAGTAGTGCCATGTTTATCCCCAGAAGGAGGAGTGCATGGGGAGAATAGGTCAGAGCTGTTAGATCGGTGCAGGATCCTGTCAGCCATCGAATCCGCAGAGGGTGCACAAAGGATAAGCCTCGTGAGAAGGAGGAGAGAATTCCCGACAGGCATCAGGATATCGGCCATCGGGAAATCGGAGTTCTCAAGGTCGTGTGAGTTAGGGCAGCGCAAGTAGAGAAATCCCGACGGAATCTGGGTCGTTCATTTGGAAGAGGACGCGTGTCACGAGATTACCCACATAGGGAACTCAGGCACTTGAGGTCAGAAGAGGAAGTCCTTCAACTTCACGAGTGGCGAGGAGGCGAGAGTTCCATGTTTTGGGGCCTAGCTGACGTCACATCGGGATATCGACATTTGAGAACGGCGTGGGGTCACAGGAATTGGCAAGCAGACAGGTGGCACCTCGCATCTCGGGAGCTCGTAAGTGGAAGGGCTGAGAGCTTAGCATCAAGAGTCGCGAGGGGCGAGGTCACGAGGTGACAAAGTGGGGAGAAGGCTGTGATCCATCCATCTGAGAGGACAGGTGGAAGAGATCAAGATATCTCGCGAACTCGGAGGTTCGCAGGGTTAGAGCCCAAACATTGGGTACTCCAAGTCGCGAGGATGCGGGGAGCGAGAAGGTGATAGCCGTTGGATCTGGATCGTGGAGGACTGTTTGATCCGCACGCGAGATCGTGCATCAGATCCTCGGGAGAAAAGGCTCGAGATTTTGGTCACGGGGATTGTGAGGTTGCGAGGAGAGAGATTCCGACCGTTGGAGGACAGGTGGCCATAGCAAGCTGGCAAGTGGAATACAGGTGGCACGAAGACATCGGGATCTCGCAGCGAGAAGTCCTGAAATATTGGCGTCAGGATTCACGATCTTGTGAGGTGCGAAGTCTCAATGATATAGAGGCCATTGAAAATTCAACTCACGTGTGCCTCGGCACTTAGGCACATCGGGTGTCGAGAGTTGGAAAATTAAGAGCTTGGTATAGCGAGTTGCGAGGTCGCGAGGGAGGTAAGACCACGGTCGCGGAGGCGTGGTCATAGGCAACTGGAGCTAATCTCAGGAGGGCTCGCGCATGAAAGGATCTCATCACAAATCGGGGATTCGAGAGGACTGTGACTCTCGACAGCGGGAACCACGAAACCCCGAACTCCGATACTTGAGTCGGGGATAACCTCGGTAAAGTGAAAAAGGTCGAGGGGTGGAAATAAGGACCTGTGGAATGGGTATTTCACAGAGATTCCACTCAGGAATCTAAAGAACCGCTTCGGTTCAACAGAAGGGGAATTTAATCGATCCTGTGAGTAGGAGGTCAGGGAAAGAGACCCTGCGGGCCATAGGAGAGACCTCTCTGCGTCAGGTGGTATCAGAGCAGATTTTTTATCTGTATATTTTAGGCAAAAGGAGCGAGGAAGGAAAGAATCACTCTGATACACACAAAGTGGTATCAGAGTGGGAATCTATTTGTATATTACAGATAGAGGATCAGGAATAAAACAGAGTGCTGGAGGACTCTGTAATGATTGTTTGCAGGTAGGAAACGATCAAGGAGACAGTCAACAGGACTGTAATATGATGAAGCTAGCAAATTCCTGTCAGAGATGCGGAATGACAGCAATAGATCTGTCAGGGAGACAGATAGACACAGCACCATGGTTACTGAAGACCATAGGCACGCTGGGAGAAAGAAGAGCAAGGCAGAAAAGATTGCAGAGGAAGTAGAAATGGATAAAGAGCTCGCTGACATAAAGCAAGAGATGGAGGAGCTCGAAATGAAGATGTGACAGAATAAGCAGCCAAGATGGGTGTATGAATGGCCCATGCATAAGCCGAAGGCAATTTGGCCAGTCAAGTAGTTGATGGTCATGAGACAGTGTAGGCTATTGAGAAAATGGTTCAGGTATGATGAAAACCTCAAGGCCACAGAGGAAGAGATGATTGATCACTGTTGGCCAGAGACTGGGAAAAGTCTCGATGATTGGGATGGTGAAGAAGATAAATTGGGATCGTCTGAGGATCTCATAGACTGCCAGGAGGGCAGAGGAAGGTTTCCAAATTTCCAGGTGGGCAAGGGAACATATATGAGATCGACTGATGATCTCAAGGACTACCAT
This sequence comes from Picea engelmannii, assembly GCA_009831015.1. Classification (NCBI taxonomy): domain Eukaryota; kingdom Viridiplantae; phylum Streptophyta; class Pinopsida; order Pinales; family Pinaceae; genus Picea; species Picea engelmannii. Next base: position 62,623 of record ML806538.1, on the reverse strand, counting down.
ATGTGCAAAAAAGTAGAAGTTCCATTTTTCCAGAAGGGAAACAAGTTGAGATCAGTTAAGGATCTCATGGACTGTCAGGAGGACAATGAGGGAATTTCACATTTCCAGCTGGGAAATGAAAGGAGATCAGATGAGGATCTCGAATATTGCCAAGAGGGCAGCAGAAGGTTTCCAGTTTTCCAGAAGGGCAAGGAAACAGAGATGGAATTAGTTGATTCCATGAACTGCCAGGTGAGAGGACATGAGAATTTGGGACTAGCTGAAAGTCTCATCGACTCGGAGGAGAGTTCAATTCAGAAAGGAGTGCTGATGAAGATGGGATCGATTGATCTCATGGTATTCCAGGAGGGCAGCAGTGACATTCCATATTGCTAGGTGGGCAGGGGTGAGCAGATGAATTTGGATCAGCCAGAGGAGCTGATAGAACAGATGGGACTGTCTGAGGGTCTCATAAATTCAGGGATGAATTTAAATCAGCAGATGCAACTGATAGAGGAGGAAGATATGAGAGATCTTCTGATGATCGGGGGAATTGGAATATTCCTACCATGTGCCTAGGAGGAGGCAAAAATTTGTGTTGCATATGGTGCAACAGCAGAACAGTCACAGTTGGAGATGATTGTCAAAAGGGAATTGGAGCAAACATTGGAGACTGCCCAAGTGGATGAAGGAAAGGAGAATGAGCATTCTGAGGAATGGCTCAATAAATTCAGCCAGGAAGCTGAAAGAACTGAAGAACTGAAGCTAGCAGCAGAGGAAGCCAAGGAACAGGCAGGCAGAGTTATCACTCCATGGGAGATGGAGCTAGAAATGTTGGAGGATTGGCTGAACAATCCAGGGCCAGCAAGAGAACTGACAGAATTTGAGCTGTCAGAGAAGAGGATGACAGAGCAGCAAGTTAGTTAGGAAAAGACTGCAGAGCTGAAGTCTGCAGCAGAGTGGCAACTTGAGGCCAGAGATGAAGATGAAGATGAAGATGAAGAAAGAAGTATGGGAGATCATGATGATCTGCCCAATTGCAGAAAGTTTTTGTAGCTGAGGAGACTGCAACAACAAGAGAAGCCACCGGAGCAGCTGGATGAAGTGATAGAGGACATCAGAAGGCTGATGTTGAGATCAGCAGAACCTGCCAGTGGGGAGCAGCTGGGCAGAAGGAAGAAAGCAGCAGCAGCAGAAATGCAGAAGCAGCACCAGCAGCAAAATGGAGCAGATGGGAAGCTCCAAAGACTGTTTTGGGATCCAGGAGGATTTCCAACAGCTCAGAGGGGAAGCTCATGAGCAGGAGCTCATGATTTTTGCAGCTCTGGAGTATGATGCAGGAGCATCTTTCCACGCAGTCAGCCATCCAGCCAGCCACGTCAGCGCGCATGCATTCAGATGTTGAAAGGGAGGTGTAGCCTCATTTCAAATTCGAATTGAATGTAATTAAATGTCTTAGGCTAGTGAGCCATGGAAGCCTTGCCTTTGTGTGGGCGTTAGATAGGATCGGCTTTAATGCTAGATCGGCTGAGATCTAGATCCATACACTGGACTAGATAACCATTTATTGTAATTTAATAGGGTAGGTAGACCTGGAGGGAAGCGCTCGATGAGCCCCTCAGATACAAGAGATTTTGAGATCTCATTTTGGAAGAGTCGAGTGATGGTTGTATGAGAGAGCCAGAGAGAGCTCGAGGAACACCTTTGTAAAATACAGGCATTTACCATTGTTTAATATAACAGAGCAGTTTTTCCTGCATTATTCTGTCTTATGTGCATGTCTATGTGTGTTCCATATATATGTTGTGAATGTATATTATAGTTGTGCATTCTACAGGAGTTGGAGTGATTTCAGGTTGAAGGTCTTTGAGGATCCATACCAGGGGGGTGTGACAGAACGCTGAGGGTTCTGAGAGCCAGTGCACTGAGGATGAACTTTTGAACTCTGAGGAGTCAGACAAAGACGTGTTAAGGCACAGGACTGAAATCATAAACTCAGAAGAAGAAGACCTCAAGGTTGTTGAATACCTTGGAGGTAAGGCTGTGTAGCTAGAGCACAGTTGCAGATAGAACTTTACTGTAAGTTTTGTGGAGCTCTGCCAGGTGGGAATTGAGCGTAAGCACAAGGTACTGAAGGAAGCACTCTGCTGAGAGTTTGAAGATAGAATTCAGAAGCTCTGAGGAGTTCTGAGAAGCTCTGCCAGGTGGGCATTGAGCGTGTGTGTGCAAGGAGTGCACAAGAGGAAGGAAATTTGTTGTGAGTTCAAGGAAACAAAATCACTGAGGATTCTTTGAGAGATCTGCCAGGAGGGCATTGAGAAAGTGCATAGGTGCACCAGGACCCATAACTTCTGAACGTTCTGTGGAAGGAAGACACTCTGCCAGGAGGGCATAGAGATATTGTGCAGACGGCAAAAGGAGAAGGGAACTCTTTGAGTTCCTCCATTTGAAGGAAGAATCCACTGAGGGATTCTCACTAGGTTACTGAATACCCAGAAGCACTCAGCCAGGGGTTGTTGGAGTGTAGGATAGCCAGGAGGGCATCCATTTCATTCTCCATCTGAGGGAGAAGAAGACAAAATCCCCCAAGGGGTATGAGTACTCGTAGAAGCTCAGGACAGATAGCCTTGGTGCGTGAGGACTTCGTAGAGGCACAAGAGTCAAAAGAGTCCTTTGAGGATTCAAAGAAAGGAAAGATCAGAAGGATAGCACTTTTATGTGCACAGGCAAACTCAGGGACTAAGGAGCTCTCAGAGAAGAAAGACAGCAAAGGTCAAGGCCTTTAGAACCTTGGAAATTCTCCCAAGGCAGGACAAAATCCCAAGGAGGCTCTGGTGAGAGAACAACTGTCGTTGGATCGGAAGATAGAGAGATCTAGACCATTGAGGAGATTCACGTCTAGGAGGAACCATAGCAGGAGGAGACCGACAGACATCGGATCTCAGACTGGAAACCCGACAGCCATTGGATTGGGAGGAGTAGCGCCATGTTTAGCCCCAAAAGGAGGAGTGCATGGAGAGAACAGGTCATAGCTGTTAGATCGGTGCAGGATCTCGTCAGCCATCGGATCTGCAGAGGGTGCACAAAGGATAAGCCTCATGAGTAGGAGAAGAGAAGTCCCGACAGGCATAGGGATATCGGCCATCGGGAAATCGGAGTTCTCGAGGTCATGTGAGTTGGGGCAGCGCAAGTAGCGAAATCCCGACGGAATCTGGGCCGTTCGTTTGGAAGCGGACACGTGTCACGAGATTACCCACATCAGGAACTCGGGCACTGGAGGTCGGAAGAGGAATTCATTCAACTTCACGAGTGGAGAGGAGGCAAGAGTTCCATGTTGTGGGGCCTAGACGATGTCACATCGGGATATCGGCATTCGAGCACGGCGTGGGGCCACAGGAATTGGCAAGCAGACAGGTGGCACCTCACATCTCGGGAGCTCGTAAGTGGAAGGGCTGAGAGCTTAGCATCAAGAGTCACTAGGCGCGAGGTCGCGAGGTGACAAAGTGGGGAGAAGGATGTGAGCCGTCCATCTGAGAGGACAGGTGGCAGAGATCAAGAGATCTCGCGAACTCAGAGGTTCACAGGGTTAGAGCCCAAACATTGGGTACTCCAAGTCGCGAGGACGCAGGGAGTGAGAAGGTGACAACTGTTGGATCTGGATTGTGGAGGACCATTGGATCCGTACCCGAGATCGTGCATTGGAGCCTCGGGAGAAAAGGCTCGAGATTTTGGTCACGGGGATTGCGAGTTCGCGAGGAGCAAGATTACGACTGTTGGAGGACAGGTAGCCATAGAAAGCCGGCAAGTGGAATACAGGTGGCACGAAGACCTCAGGATCTCGCCGCGAGAAGTCCTGAAATATTGGCATCAGGATTCATGATCCTGTGAGGTGAGAAGTCTTGGCGAGATAGAGGTCATTGATAAGTCAACTCACGTGCGCCTCGGCACTTCAGCACATCGGGTGTCGAGAGTTGGAAAATTAAGAGCTTGGTATAGCAAGTTGCGAGGTCGCGAGGGAGGTAAGACCACGGTCGTGGAGGCGTGGTGGTAGGCGACTGGAGCTAAGCTCAAGAGGGCTCGCACGTGAAAGGATCTCATCGCAAATCATGGATTCGAGAGGACTGTGACTCTCGACAGCGGGAACCGCGAAATCCCAAACTCCGATACTTGAGTCGGGGATAACCTCGGTAAAGTGAAGAAGGCCGAGGGGTGGAAATAAGGACCTGAGGAATGGGTATTGCACAGAGATTCCACTCAGTAATCTAAAGAACCTCTTCGGATCAACAGAAGGGGAATTTAATCGATCCTGTGAGTAGGAGGTCAGGGAAAGAGAACCCGCGGGGCCATAGGAGATACCTCTCTGTGTCACAAGACACCTTATGAATTATGGTTTGGAAGACCTGCCTCAATCAAACACTTCAGAGTCTTTGGGAGTAAATTCTACATAAATAATAATTATGAGAACCTCGGAAAATATGATGACAAGTCTTATGAATGTATCTTCTTAGGGTATGCTACAAACAGTAAAGGATATAGATGCTATAATAAGAGGCTGCATAAAATGGTTGAATGTATTGATGTAAAAATTGATGAAGGAATCCCAACAAGAGAGGTGTATAGTAATGAGTCTTCTACAAAATACACAGCTAAAGATGAATATGAATAGGTCCAAGAATTAGAAAATGAATACTCTGAATCAGATGAAGACTCAGATTCAAATTAGTAGTCAACTACAAATTCCTCCTCCAGAATCATTCAAAAGAATCATCCTGCAAGTCAAATAATTGGAGAAAAAGACAAAGGTGTACAAACCAGGAGAAAGCTAATAAAAAACACCAAACAATCTCATATAGCCTTCATATCCATGATGGAACCCAAGAATTTTAATGAAGCCAACAAAGATGACCACTGGGTTAAAGCAATGAATGAAGAACTTGATAAGATTGAGAAAAACAATACGTGGGAGATGGTTCAAAGACCTGAAGGTAAAAACATCATTGGCTCCAAATGGATCTTTAAGAATAGGCTGAATGAGAAAGGACAAGTTATCAAGAACAAATCAAGGTTAGTCTGTAAAGTCTATGCTCATATAGAAGGACTGGATTTTGGTGAAACATTTGCGCCCGTAGCAAGATTAGAAGCTATCAAAATGTTTCTTGCCTATGCTTGTCATAAAAGGTTTAAAGTCTACCAAATGGATGTCAGGTCAGCCTTTCTAAATGAAGATTTAAGTGAAGAAGTCTATATGGAACAACCAGAGGGTTTCAAACTGTATGATAACCCTGACTTAGTATGCAAGATGAAGAAATCTTTATATGGTTTAAAACAAGCCCCTCGAGCCTGGTATCACAGACTGGATATGTATCTCAAAGACAAAGGGTTCAAGAGAGGAATAGCTGACAAAAATCTATATATTAAAACAGAGGATAATAATTTTCTCATCGTACTGGTCTATGTAGATGACATCATCTTTGGATGTAATAAGGATTCATTGGTACAATGGTTTGGTTCTACCATGGATTCTGAATTTGAAATGTCTATGATAGGAGAACTGTCATTTTTTCTTGGTCTGCAAATTACTCAGAGGCTCGAAGGGATGTTCATTTCTCAAGAAAAATATCTAAGAGAAATGTTGAAAAGGTTCCAAATGGAAGATTCTAAACCTGTGGGTACACCTATGGTAACTGGATGTAAATTAAGCAAGGATGATGATTCACCCGATGTTGATCAAAGCTCATATTGATCAATGATAGGAAGCCTGTTGTACATCAAAACATCTCGCCTAGACATAATGCATGCTATAGTAATGGTAGAAAGATATCAGGCTGCACCTAAACAGAGTCATTTGCAAGCTGTCAAAAGGATATTCAGGTATTTGAAAGAAACAATGACTTATGGTCTGTGGTATCCCAAAAATCAAAATCTTAAGCTAACTGCTTATTCAGATGCAGATTGGGCAAACTGTGTTGATGAGAGAAAAAGCACCAGTGGAGGAGCATTCTTCCTGGGTGACTCCCTAGTAGCCTGGCTTAGTAAAAAGCAAGGTTCCATTTCTTTATCAACCACAAAGGCATAGTACATTGTTGTTGCTACCTATTTTACTCAGGTATTATGGATGATTCAGACACTTGCAGACTTGGAGGTAAAATACACTTCACTGATTCCAATTCATTGTGATAACACTAGTGCCATTAGTGTGTCTAAAAATGCCGTATTCCACTCCAAGACCAAGCATATTCCCATAAACTATCATTTTCTGAGAGAATAGGTCTCCATTCAGATTGTTCAAGTCCATTACATTCCAACCACAGAACAAATTGCAAACATTTTTACTAAACCTCTACCCAAGACACCATTTGAATATCTCAGATAGAAGTTGGGTGTTATCCTGTCTCACATGTAAGAAATTCCATCCTGTCAGGGGGATTCTTGTATTGATTGCATATATGATACCTCATAAAATTACTACAACAACTCAGGGGGAGCGTGTTTTCTTTGACATTGATGTCAAAGGGGAAGAAAATGAGTTGTCCATATCAGATGCTACAATTGGAGGTCCAAACAGATTAGCGCAGCCGTTCAGGGTTGCCATCAATGCCAAAGGGGGAGATTGTTGGAAGGTTTACAGTTGGGAGTAATCTTGTCATTGATGGCAAGAAGAGCGATGGAAAAGATCAACATGATCAGCAGCACAGTGATAATGGAAGAGTAAACTCCATTTTAGAATTTCGGATACTGGGAGTTGAAGTGTCGAAACACTTCACCACCGAAGTGGCGAAATCACGAAGTGGAGTTGAAGCGTCGAAACACTTCACCACAGAAGTGGAGAAATGCGAATTGACGAAATGATCCTATCCATTGGATCAAGGTTTGATCTAGGCCGTCAGATCCAGGAGGTGAATATGGAAGACCATGTCAGAAAGGACAGTCGTGGACTGTTGGATCAAGAGGACACGTGGTGAAATATCAAAGCTAGTCAAAGAATCCATTTCGGAGTTTCGCGAATCGTGACTTGGAGTGAAAAGAATCCCCATCTAAGGATCAATGATATGCGAGATCACAAAAATATCAGGACCGTCAGATCACCAAGAAAGAGGACCATTGATCTGAGCTCCATCTCGGAGTCTCGCCTATCATGACTTGGAGTGACGAGAATCTCCATCTAAGGAACAACGAGATGCAAGATCATGAAAAGATTAAGACCGTAGGATCACGAAGAATGAGGATCGTTGATCTGAGATCCATATCAAAGTCTCACCTATCGCGACTTGGAGTGACGGGAATCTCCATCTAAGGAACAACGATATGCGATATTGGAAAAAGATCAGGACCGTCAGATCACCAAGAACGTGGACCGTTGATTTGAGCTCCATCTCGGAGCTTCGCCTCTCATGACTTGGAGTGATGAGAACCTCCATATTAGAAACAACGATATACAAAATCGTGATTTAATCACAACCATCAGATCAAGGTGTGATCTGGACCGTTGATCCAAATCCATTTCGGAGTTTCGCAAATCACGACTTGGAGAGGCAAGAAACATAACCACAAGAATGCCGAAATCGTAAATTGAAAAATCGTGATATGATCTGAGCTATTGAATCAGGATCAGATCTGAACTGTCGAATCATAGGACAAGTGGAAAGCAATTGGAATTTCACTGACTTGGAGTCAACAGAGCATGGTGTGGAAACTCATGAAATATGAAGTGCCTTTTTGCACAGCCTATGGTCACCATCGGTGATCACGAGAAGGGAAGGAATCAGTTAAGATAAGTTTTATTTTGGGGTTTCAGGGATCGCGACTTGGAGATTCCATATGCCTCATCTTTAGATTCACGAAATGCGAAATTGCGAAAGTGCTTTATGCATAAGCGCGTAGTCACAGCCATTGGGCACATCGATGGAATATGGAGGAAGAATCTAGAGGTGCTAAGCTTCACCACAGGGATCCCATAATGCCAAATTACGAAATGGTGAAACAGGCACAAGATTCTTTATTCTTAATCCAATGGTTCTAGTGAAGTTGAACAAGATCAAAGGGATACTTTTGCGCTTCTTGATGTAACAGCTAAGACAAATGATGATCTCTACCAGAGGACTCAAAGAGGACTGAGTGTGATCACCAAAGAAGATGAAGAGTCTCAAGGCATCTTCTAGTGGATTAAGGATTATTGATACAGGCGATTGACATATGGAAGAGCATTGAAGCCTATAACTGGAACATAGAAGGTGAGCTCGACTGTCACAGAGAAGACGAAGAGTCTCAACTGCCATAGAGGCTGAGGAATCTCATCATAACATACAGTGATGCTGAACGAGTGGAAAAACAACCAGAGAAGCTGAAGAGTCATGATGATGATCAGACAGAGAACTCAAGTTGTGGAGGAAATTGGCATTGTGTGAGCATGCAGAGGGATGGCTAATATTCCATTCACAAGTTGCACAGAAGCTATAAGTACATGGTACAAAGAAGAGATGGGTTGTTGTTGGTGGTGGTGTAGCTTTGATTGTCGTTGTTGAAGGTGATTCATGCATGAAGAAGGAGGGGAGTGCATCAACTGAATTGAACAAAAGAGGAACTGTGTAGTCAATGGACATGGTGCACAGAGCATAAAAGGTAGAAGAACAGACAGCGCAAGTCATGTGTGCAAGAAGGAAATTAGGCAGACAGAGCAATGAAATGCAGCAGAACAATGATGAGTATTGTAAGCCATTGTTGAACATTATATCACTGTAATGAGTTTCAGTAGCAAAGATTTATAAAACGGGGTGGTAGGGAGGTGCTAGGGAGGACTTTTGTCCTCAGAGGTTCAAGTGGGTGCTTGAACAGAGGGAGTTGTAGCTTCCTTTTAGTTGGTTCTAGAGAAACCAGGAGTTGTAGCTTCCTTCTAGTTGGTGCTAGAGAAACTAGGGAGTTGTAGCTTCCTTCTAGTGGGTGCTAGAGAAAACAAAAAGTTGGTGCTCTCAGCAAGTCGCATCTCGCAAAACAGAGGTTGTAGCCTCACAATGAGTTGGTGCTCATATGTATGATAATGTAGAGAATGTAAATAATACTTATCATATAAATAAGAAGAGGTTTTTACCCTGTATGGGTTTCCTTGGGAAATATCTGTCTCTATGTTTCTCATATATGTGACTGATGCTGAATGTGCCATTACTTATTTCCCTGCTTTATTATGATCATCATTGAGTGCCTTGTAAAGATTTTAAATAAGCATAATTGTTTAAGCACGGTAACAACTGATTCACCCCCGCCTCTCAGTTGTCCAACAGAACGTACCCATTAATGATGAATATTTTAAGAGACCCACACCGACATTCTCATAACCAAGAGGTGTGTTCGCAATGAAAGGTACGTTACTAGTACAATAATCAGAATTAAAGAAGGAAAATTGATCGACAGTAACAACTTTTATCTGGTGAGGGAAACGTATCACACGGAAAAGAGTAGAAATAGTTGTACACATGGAATCAATCCAACTACGGCCAAGTAGAAGGTTGTAATCGAGAGGTGCATCAAAAACCTCAACCTCAACAGTAACCACTTTGCCTTCTAACGTAATAGATAATGAAGGAAGAACAACATAAGGTTTAAATCCCATACCATTAAATTATTTAAGAGTATTGTGTGACTCGGTAAGGGCACGAGAACCAATGGCTTTCCAACAAGTGACAGACATGATGCAAGTCGAGGCTCCTTCATCGGTAACAGTTCGACAAATATTCTTATTTTCCACAACAATTTGTATCTGAAACACTAATTGTGGAGGAAGCCTTGGAATATGATCTTCCAAGTCAGAGATTATCAATTTCATATGAGTAGGATCAATTCCACCAATATCCTTTAACAATTCCTTTCGTTGTGTAGGACAAATCTAAAGGACTTCGAGAGATGAAATCGCAGAAGGTGCTTGCACAAGATCTTCTACAATATTGTAGTTTTGAGCACTACGTGCATGAGGATTAAATGACGACTTATGAAAAACTCCCTTAGGAGGAGGACAAAAAACTATGTCTATAATCGGTCGTTCGAGATGAATAGGATTGTTGGGAGGTGAAGTTGATGGAGGAGGTTGAACTAAAGGAGGTGGTGAATCATCAACTTTCTCTGTTGAAGGTGAATACTCTTTGGCTCAAGTAGCGACTGCCACTTCATTCTTCTTAGAGTCACCAGTACACAGAAGTACATAAGATGTGGTAGATGTAGAATCTTGGTCATGAATGACCAATTGGGCCTACTGCTGAGAAGGAAAAGGTTGTGACAAAATGACGAGTGTAGGAGGTGTCCCAGTCCCTTGCAGGAACTTAGTAACCTCAGCATGTCATGGCCAATCTTTCGTATAATGATCCTCACCACAGAGAAGAAAAGGAAAAGAGGTTTGCGATTTTCTTTGTCAGCAGAAGGATGAGTCTTGGATTTATTGTATTTTTAATTATTATTTTTGTCCTCCTTATTCTTTCCCTTCCCTTTCGTTTTATTTTTATTTTTACCGGTAGGTGTAGATTGAACCGAATTAACTTCAAATTTTTATTGGGAGAAGGAGTTGGAGGGGAATTATTTTGTACATTAGCAGTAATAGACTTGGGATTGGAATGAATAGATTGTTTAGACTAAGTCTTAGCATGGAAAGTGACAATCACGCCATCATCAGCATGACAAGCTACTAGAGGTGTTGGGGTTTGATTTGTAGACGGGCAAGGAGCATCAAGGATCAAGTCATATAGTGTGTTTGTTTGTGAATAAACAAGATCCAAGTATTGTGAACGACTAATCTCCTTCTCTTCAGTGACGACACCACCCATGGAAACATCATGAGCTATAGGACCAATGAGTGACTTGGTAAAACACTCGGCTAGTAGTTGATCAAGAAGGGAAAATTTGATTAAGCGTCTTCTCCTCCTCCACTCATGAATATGATTGGAAATATGAGTCGACGAGGATTGTTTAAATGAACTCAAAATTTCGTTTCATGTCTCATATCAAATTGGTAGTTGGTAATGTGTTAATAAATCCATAACTAAGGTATTGAAGTAATTGAAGAATCCTCGTGGAAATTCAATATACCATTTAGATGTCGAACCTGTCAGAGCTCGTTGAAAAAGACGTAATCTAATGGATTCATCCATGAAAGAGTTGTATGAACACCAAAGATGGAAATTCATGATGTGATTATTTGGGTCTTCCCCTGATCGTTCGTCAAATTTAGGAATGTCTTATGGTAACTTGGTAGGTATGATCGGCCAATAAGGAGAATGCAAGATAGGATCATTCAAAATCCTCAAAAAATCTGGTAAATCCAAAGTAGAAAGAAATGGAAGTTGTATGTTCACTTCCAAAAACTGGTAATTTTGAGGAGGTAGTCATGTAGGTATACTAGTAGGACCAGAAGCAGTCTATAGATAGTTAGAGGGTCCTCTCAAATTTAGTGGTGGAGGGTTTCGAGTTAAATAGCCAAATTTAGTTGGTTGATTGGGTAAGATTCCTTGGGAAGGAGCATTAGACTGAAAACCTTAACCCCAGGTAGGATTCATAGAACCTAGATATGGTTTCCTGGGATAAGGGGGTACAAAAGAATTAACTTGAGGAGGTTTCCCCCCAAGCGGTTTTTGATTTCCTTGGAAAGGAAAATTCCAAGGTTGATACTGTAATCCAGGGATATACTACCCATACATTGGGTTATGACCCCCAGATATGGGTTTCCCCCCAACTTGAGGTTGGCCTCCAATAGGAATTTGAAAACCAAAAGTGACATAATGACTTGTGCCTCCAATTTGATTGGATCTACTTGGGATAGGATGATTAGATCCTTGAGGTGAAGGTGGAGGAGGAATTCTAGGCCCCTTGGAGAGAACCTGGGTAGGTGTAGTAAAATAACTACTAGTAGCATTATACCGAGGAGGAACAAAAAGATTATCCCCTCCAGATGTATTTTGGGCAGGATTAACAATAGACATATTTAGAGCGTGATACCCAAGTGGAAGTGATGGATTTGGTCTAAGAGGAAGTGTTGTTCCAATAGGAGCTTGAGTGATTACTGCACTTCCAACATAAACATGCATAGCTTATGGGACCATGGTAGAGCCAGCGAGCTGGAGAGAAATAATTGTATGAGAACCAACCAACAATTGGTCTGAGACTGTGACAACATTATTGGTCATTCCAGTAAAATGATCTAAGGGTACTTTGTATGCAGTAGAATTCACAGGCATATGTGATTCCATAGTTTGATTATAGGTCCTCTGGCGTAGATGACTTATTCCTAGTTTTTCAAAAATATATTGTCCCAGAGAAGTTCTCCAAAGAGAACGAATAAGACCAGAAGAGCTAGAATCAAAATTTCCATCAGTATGAAACAAATTTCTAAACGAATCACTCTGAAAGAGAGGATCGTCTACACCAGACTCTGTGTGAGGTCTAGTAGGTATTACAGTATAATCTTCATCAACAAATTCTTCTAATGAATTTATCCGAAGAAAATGTGGATCTTGTACAACACTCAATAATGAATTTACGGGAAGTATAGATTCCTCCAATGGAATATAACTTCCTATTTCATAGGCTATTCTATTATTGACTTATCCTTCAAGAGAACCCTCTAGTGAGTTAGGAAGAAAAGGAGTATATTCTTCGAGATCTTCCAGAGGTAATCCTTTCATCCTACGTAAACATCAAGGGTTGATGTTGGCTGCACCAAATACAAAATGAAAGAAAGCTATGTCCAACTAGAGAAACAAACAACACTCACTAATAAATTATATATCAGACACATAAACAAACCTTCTTATTTCGAAGTCACTATTTGGTGATGAAATCCAACATTGTGAAATTAATACAAGAAGGGGATGGGATAAAGCGGGTGGAAAATTTATGTTGATGACCTGCTTAATGGAATTACACCATGGTGCAATCTCCCACACACAATTGTGGGTATACCCTCGAAGGATCCCTAGTGAGTTTGGCCAACGTCGATTCTAGGTACCGTGAAGACTTTCCCCTCCACAGTCACCTCGTGTAAAGACTCTAAAGAGATAGGCCACTAAGGTTACCAATTACAACAATGATGCCCGAGGAAGTAGTCGATAGTTTGATCCACATGAAAGGGTAGGGTATCTAAGCCCAAAATCAACTCAATAAGGTCCCCACTAGATTTTCTTCTCAAGTGACCCCCAATAATACGCACAATCTCTATACGAAAACCAACAATGCAGGGTGAGTAACTCTGCTGGTCTTAATGTGACCTCGTGATTGACCCTTGTGTTAGAAGGGCTTCCCAGGAAAAAATGTAGAAATTGGATTTATACTCTCCCTATCACAAGATGCTATTGTGTGTTTTGATGCTTTGGAGAGTGTGCCTTACAACCTATTCCAAAGTGCTATCCTAGCTAATGTTGGTGTAGAGAAGTTCTAGAAAATAAAAGTTGCTAATAGATTATAAATTACGTTGTATTTTAAAGGATGTTTACTCAAAAGGGAAACATAAGTGAAACTAATGATATATTTTACCTTGACCCAGTAAGATGCAAGAAGAGATGAAATTCAAATGTTTCATTCAATGAACTCTAATTATAGTAGGGAGAAGGTTTCTCTTTTCCATAATGAAAAAGCTATCAAGCACAATTTCTCTATATTTGAATGGTATGAATTCCAAACAATCAAAGATATCAAATTTTCAAAATTTCTCTTTTCCACAAATATATGAATGCAAAAATTTCTTACAAATACTATTAAAGAGAATAATGAATTTCAGTTCTTTCCTTTTCAAATCAGAACAGAGATGTAATGAAGAAAAGAAAGAATGGTCTAAGAAAACTATTGCACTCTCAACACTATTCCCAAATCAAACTCACAATGAAAACAAAAAATGAAATGATAAGAAAACCTTTTGTCGAATGAAAAAAGATATTGTCTCTTAATCAATCAACAATCCAGAAAGTAAAAACAATACAAAAATCGAAATAAATCAAGGACTACTTATCAAACAAGCACCCAAGAACAAAATCTTGATATTATACCCTTATGACAAGAAGTCAAAAAAATGTTTTTGCAAAGCTTGTAAATAATACTTTCAATCCTTGAAAATCAATCAAATCCAGGCTTAAAAGCTGTAAGCCAATCATTCACCAGTGTAAAAAGTTCATCCCAGGAAGTAAAGAAAAAACTGGGAAAAGAAAATAAATTTGACTGTCACCCAACAATTCCTAGGATCGTCACAGGATGTCAACAAGACACCTTGCGATGCCATCTCTCTAGCCTTCACAATTAGACCGTGAAAACAAGGAATCGTCATAGTTTGTCAATAGGAAACAGTGTGACGATCTTTGAATAAAATGAAAAATGGGAAAAATGACAAAATTTCAAAATGAACTTTCAGGACCAGAGAGTCAAGATGGATCACCCACAAACTCAGAGAATGAAATTGATCAAAATAAGGTAGGCTAAAAGAAAATAAGAAAAAAAAAAAAAAGAGGTCAGATCCCCAGTATGGTCGCCAATTTTTTTATCAGACAAATCGTTAAATGCTAACACAAACTAATCTCCCTAACTTCCACAAGAAGCTAGAACAAAACAAGACATAATACAAACTTCACCTTAGACTTCATTGTCATATAAACTAGGTTAGAGAGAAATGAGAGACATACATTTTAAATGACGCTTGATCCTCGCTAGTGTCGTCCTTGTCACTCCATCTTTGGGTTTTCTGGATGGTGAAACTGTTTAAGAAACACAAACCAACAAAGAGACAGAGAACAAAGATATATATATTCCAATGAATTCTATTTATAAGATCAAGGAGTTATACAATAAAATCCAAGACACCTTTATAGGGAATAGATGTATTGCTTCATTATATTAAAATGGAAGTGGATAATACAACCCATTCGTTGATGTTGCAAGATCCCTTTAAATGACTCTTTTCTCCAACACACACACCTTTTCTCCAATGCCTTTGATGAATAAGATCCACAATCTGACTTAGAGAGCTAAAGAAAAGCTATCTCAAGTATGATCTATAACAAAAATATTCATTCATATGCAAACATTATCCTTTTCAACCCTAGCCTTTTCAATGAGATATACCTCTTTATATAGGGTGAAAGAGGGATATATGAGGAGATTAGGATGATCCCACTAAATCATAGAAGCGAGTAATATCCAAACTGATCAGAGGCCACCTCATCTTCTAGAAGATTTCTTTCTAGAACATTTTTGAATTTGGAATTTTCCTTTGCTTAAGCATCATCGCACCCTATGCACAGGAATATTGCAACAATGTCATAGTCCATATTTGGTGCAGAGTGTGATGATCAAGCATCGTCATACCCCAAGCATAGAGTAGGGTGTGATGATCTTCCTTGTCATAGTTTTTGAGGGTGGAAAAGTAAACCACTTTTCTCTTGGAAAAAGTGTCTTTTAATATTTTCAGGGAACATGGAAGTAAGTTAAGAACATGTCATCAGTTGATCACTGGGGTGACCAAAATAACATGTAAAACCTACCATGTCCTAGTCGTTGCATCACCTCAGTCCACCTTGACATAGTGGGATTGCATAGATCATGTAGAGTAATATCTACTCTCGGGATTAGAGCTAGAAATCTCTTAAACAAAAAACTACACAATATGGATTCAAATCCAAAGTTCCTCATCCTATCAAGTTTGCAATCATTCAACTAGATCTTCATGTTGGCCAGTAGTGAGGTGCACCAATCGTAAACTGTGGGTCTCAAAAACTCCACAACATAGAACATGAGCATCCTCGACACATGATGTAGTGAGGTTGATATTTATATTTGTGTGAGTACTAGGATGATGATATTCAAACTCAGGTTCTCAATCACCCTAATAGGGAGTTTTCTCCCCACTTTCTTTGTGCCTGCAATACAATAGATGGCGATGTACTCCTCCATAGTCCTCCCACCTCCAACTCCTATGGATTTGAGATTCACCACCTCACCTCAACAAGACAACCCTGTAATGAAGTAGATATCATCCACTTCAATTCTCAATGGTTTCCCATTGAGATTGAATGCATTGGTCTCTAGATCCAAATAGTTTACCAATGTTTGGAGAAACTTCACTTGGGACCTCATCCCTTCTATGGACTAAAGTTTATAGATCCCACATATTTTCAGAGCTTGTTGGGACCTTACATCTCTCTCATCTACAACATCAACCTCCTCATGCTCCCTTTAGCTCTATTCAATCACCATCCTGCAAAAGAAACACCAAATTTTGAGTTAATTTTGTAAACAAACTTGCTTACAGAGTGGTACGTAGGATACCCTTATGAAAATCACATCTAGGGATTCATATACATGGGTAGGATTCACCTTTCCCATGTACATGAGTTCATGTACACGACCTGATGAACTACAACCGGCATACACCCTAATTTCTAATTTATGGTCTCTAATACTAAAAAATTGGGAACTAAAACTAAAAATTAAACCATTGAAATGGAAGATGATAGGCTGGGCACTTACTTGGTCAATCATAGCTCCAGGAATCGCAAATGGAATATCATGGGTAATGTTATAGCTCTATAATTTATTCAAGCTATGAAATAAAAGGTAGAGGTAACCACAAAACCACTTTGGAAGCTGGGATCTTGATGCAGGAGCATCGCCAGCAAGCGCAAGTAGAGGACATATGGATATACACCAGCGCGCATTTTGAAGACATTTAAATTTCAAAAGAAGAACATTAATTTAATAACTGGAAGAATGAAATTGTTCTTAAATGTTTTGGGGATTGTATTGCAGACCTTGAGCGTTTCTCTCACCTATCGGTTGGAGTCACTTAATGTAATAAATGGAAAGTAGTTGTAGTCTTTAATTTCAATAAGATAACTTAGAGTAGTAGGAGGGAAAAATCAAGAAAGATCCCTTGTATGTATTGTATGATCATTCTCAATTGTAAGAGTAGAAGATGTAGAGAAAGAGAGCATAGGAGAGCAGAGAAGAACAAATATTGTAGAATTTGTTTGAGCAGATAGTTGTTTCTATAAAAACCATGTACATAAGCACTTGAATTAATATAAGAATGGTTTGATCCAATTTCATGGTGTTGTTATGGTTACTATTTGCATTTATTGAATGGTATGTTTATAGATTGATTATATGCTCTGTTATGCATTTGTTTCAATGTTTTATGTGTGTGATTTCATGTTGAATGTATTAAGTCTATGAGAGGAAGAGTATAAGGTTCAATTTCTCCTCATCCTGAGAATTCCTGGAAGGCGTGCAATGAAGGTTCACAAGGAGTGCGTTGACAAGATTATGAGTTTACCTCAGAAAATCTCTGGAGAGATCGATTGTTCTTATACTAACAAAAGTGAAAGTATACCACATAACCATGCAAGGTGTGCATAGGCAAGGTTGGAGTCTTAGAATTCTCTAACCAAGTGAGTTGTTGAAGAAATTTTGTCGCAAGGAGTGCGCAGAGTTGGGAGATATAAGATAATCAAGGATTATTGTGAAGGCCGTAAGGAGTGCATGCAAGAATCCCTTAGAATCCTTTAGTTTGTAGTAAGAATCATGCTCAGGAGGGATAGCGACTTGGAAATTCCAGAGGAAAGATGAGGGTCAAATTCACCTCACAAAAATAAAGCTTAGGAGGAAAGACGTCGAGTTATTTGGTGAGGAACATCGAGAGCCAGAACGAACGGTGGGAATTCTCCGAGGGAGAAGCGTTGATTTTCCGTGGACCATCAGATCTAGTAGATCTACGCGAAGGATAAGGCCCAGTGTCTTTCAACACTCAGAATATTAGTAGATATATAAGCCATCATATCTGACGGAGTGAGAGATGTTGATTGGGGGCTCCGAAATATCGACATTTCGAGAGTCGGGACTGTGGAGGAAGCTGTAACTCTAGAGTCCCACTATGTGAAATCTCGACATGATCTAGACCGTTGGATTGTGGAGGAATAGGGACCATCAATCTGGCATAAGAGATCATCGCAGGTTCAAATATCGATAAAAGGGAGCAAAGTCACATTGCGAGTTCCCGACACGCAAAATCTTGATGCGCTTGGAGGTGGACCCCAGGGTTTGATTGGAGGTCATATGGTAGAATAATTAGGGAGGAGATATGGATCATTATCCCATTTCGAGGTTTTGAGAATCAAAGAAGTCGGGGTTACTCGCAACGAAAGTCCTGAAATCACAAAACCCGATGCACCTTTTGGGGTTAAGTCTGTGGTCACGCCATCGGTCACATGGAGTGGAGGCTTGTGCCCAATTCATATTCGCGCGGGAAGAGAATATAAAAGGAGACCTATGGTTATATGTAGGAAGGGTTCCAGTGGAGACCAAGGATCCATTTTGGCTCAAGAATTCGAAGATCCAAAGACTGGGAGGTCAAGCAAACCCTGCTAAGGTGGGGGTTTGCGTCAGGTGGTATCAAAGCTAATAGATTTTGTTTTCTGTAGAGGGAAGATAGGGGACAGTTGTGATTGAATTCTGCATGGACAGATTGAAACAATGTCGCCAAGGAGATGTCATCAGAGACCTATTCTCGATCCAGCTGTGGAAAGGGAAATGCGAGAACTTTGTGCTCGATTGGATGCCATGCAAACAACACAGAGGAAGACACCTAATACTGGAGATATTAGTGAGGCCAAAAGTGAGAACAAAGATGGAGTTGAAGAATAATTTTTTGTCGAAGATGTTGCAGAGGAACATCTATTCAAAGTTGTTGCAATAATAGGTGCTAGAGAAAAAATGGACATCCCAATGTATGAAGGTAACTTAGACGTTGAGGAGCTACTAGATTGGTTTAGAGCTCTGGATAAATACTTTGACTATGAGGATATCAAAGAATATAATAAAGTAAAGAACGTTGTCACTAGACTTAAAGGGAACACAACATCTTGGTGGGATGAACTACAGGATGACAGGTGTTGCAAAGGAAAACAAAGAATTAAAAGTTGGGACACGATGGTCGCCAAGATGAAATCCAAATTCATACCTAGGGATTACCAAATCAATTTGTTTCAAAGAATGCAGAATTTAAGACAGAAAGGGATGACAATGAAGGAATACACTAAGGAATTTTACAGATTAAACATCAGAGCTAGTTATCGCGAGAGTGATGATGAAAAAGTCTCCAGATATATGAATAGCCTGAGATATGAGATTTAGGATGAGATGAGCATGGTGACAATAATGACTGTAGAAAATGCTTATCAGATTGCTTCAAAGGTAGAAGTGAAATTGGCCCAAAAGTAAGGTCAAAGGGGCAGAGGTAGAATTCAGAGCAGAGGCAAATATATTGCCCAAGACAGAGTACAGAATCCCAAGGATGAAGAAAAGAAACCTCATAACCACCCAGAAAGGGGAGGAATCTCACAAGGAGGACAGTATGCCAATAGGAACACTTTTCCTTGAGCAAGAGGAAGAGGAGGTGAAATAAATTGTTTCTTCTGTGGAAAGATCGGACACAAATGTTTGAATTTCCCGATAGAAAAATATATGGAGGAGGAGAATCTCACCTTTTAGAAGCGCAAAGGCAAAATGTTGAGGCAGAATATGCAGAAGGTGGAAGATCCTTAATGATTAGGAAAATTCTCTTGAAGCCAGAGAAAGAGATGGAGAATCCAGTCCATAGGAACAATTTGTTTAGGACTGCTTGCAAGACCAAGGATAGGGTATGCAAGGTGATAGTTGACAGTGGAAGCACGAATTATCTAGTATCCATAGAGATGGTGGAAAAGATGGAATTGGAGACAGTTGCATATCCAAGCCCATACAAAGTTTCATGGTTGCAAAAAGGACATTAGGTAACTATCACTAAACAATGTTTAGTTGAATTTAAGATAGGGGGATACAAAGATGAGATCTTATGTGATGTTATTCCCATGGATGTCTGTCATATTTTTTTGGGGAGGCCTTGGAAATATGATAGAAATGTTATTCATGACGGAAGAAAGAACACATACACCCTGGAGAAGAATGGTAGGATGCATATGTTGCTTCCAATTGAAGACAAGAAAGTGAAAGAAGAAATAAGAAATATTATACTTGTCATGAGTGGGAAGGAACTTATGGATGAAGTCAAGAAATATGAATAAATGCAGTTTTTTGTGGTGAGAAAACCTAGAGTCATCTTGACCAATACCTCAATAGATGATCTACCTGAGGAGATTCAGGAACTTCTGGAGAATTTCACTGATATAGTGGTGGACAATTTCATTGTTCGTTAGCACCCATCAGATGTAGAATCCATCACATAAACCTTATACCAAGAGCGAGTTTACCAAACAAGTAGCATACAAACTGATGCCGCAGGATAATGAAGAGGTCAAGAAGTAAGCCCCGTATTTGATGGACAAAGGGTTGATTAGAGAAAGATTGAGTCCATGCACCGTGCCAACAATGTTAGGTCCGAAGAATGATGGAGGATTGAGGATGTGTATAGACTCAAAGGATATAAAACAAATCACCATCGGGTATAGATTTCCTTTACCCAGGATGGATGACTTGATGTATTTCTTGAGTGGAGAAAAGTTTTTTTCAAAAATTGATTTGAAAAGAAGATATCATCGTATTAGAATGAGGGAAGGTGATGAATGGAAGACAACATTCAAGATGAATTACGGGTTGTATGAATGAATTTGTTGGCACAGGGGCAGACCCAGGGTTCAACGCTACAACAGTGCACCAACAAAACCCTACTACTGGCCCTTTCAGAAACACCTACAAAGAAGATGAAGTCTCACCCAAGGTAGAGGCAGGGGTGGTTGTAGGATTCTAGTGTATGCAACCTTATCTGGGACACAGATCTGTGACTGTAACATCTTAGCAGGGCACTTGGCAGTTATAGTTCATCAATATCTAGTCTTAGTTTACAGCGCAGTTAAACCCTAATTAGAGAGCATTGCAGTATTTAACCAAATATACTATATTCAAGAACTAAGCACATCCACATGGGCCATATATAGTATTCATCCATAATATTAAGCACATATCATTAACATATATATCTACCATTCATCTATATCCAAGCACTAAGAAAATTAACATATAAATAGATCAATACATTGCACAAAGCAGAGCAACACAACATGTAAATGGTTCACCCCAACCCTGGGGATACGCCCACCAACTCTTAGTCTTCTTTATTATCTTCTTCAATCAGTTACATGCACAGAGCCACAAAAACCCTACTCCATAGAGGACAGGATATCTACGCACCTCGCTAGATCCTCCTTCCCTGAGCTAGGTTACAACACTAAGCCTCTTCCCAATCTCTTACACTCTCTTTCACTGAGCTCAGCAAGCCTCATACAGTATGCACAAAAGAAATCTGCACTCATCACTTAGAACTTTCAATCACATAGATCAAACTTCAACACTTAGCACACTCGCCTCTTCTTACATCTCCTAGCTACTTATTTATACATTACAAAACGGGCCTAAACATGGGTAAACCCATGGGCTGACATTCCCATACCCGTTACATAATATCGATTCCGAAAAAGGGCCCTAAAATAGGCTAATATCCTGCGATCTCTTCTTCGTCTTGTGCTCTACCTTCGACAGCATGTCGAAGTCCCAAAAATAGGTCAAACTTGACCAAGGATCCTCAAAACTTGGTTAAGGGCCAACATGACCCCAACACTCACTTGTGACTTGTCCTGAGTCACTCTGATCTGGGTAGCTCAGCTTCAAAACCTTCGAGCTGCTTTGACTTGTTGTTGATCCATGGTCTCCTATTCAACGAACTCTTATATGATTTCTTCGTTAACAAGTCCTTCTAGGCGTTGCTTAGCTGCAGTGACAACTTGCTCTAGTTCTTCTCCTTGGACTTCGATATCTGTCAACAATTGGTAAGCCTCATCTTGTACAAGTTGGAGCCTCTGAGTCACTTCCATGACTTTGCTCTGAATGGTGTGGACCTCCTGCTGGGTAGTGCGATGCTCTTGGTATCGCTTCATATTTTCAACAACTGATAGGGGATTCAACTGTGCCTATATTGCTTCTGCTTGATACTTCGCCTCTTGGAGCTATGACTCCAGTGTCTTCAGTTCTGGATTCTTAGTGAGTTTCTCATATGTCTTGGCACTACAATCACTCAATTTCTTACATTCCATGGTGAGGCCCTTGATTCTTTCAACTGTTCTTCGAGAAAATGCTTCTCTTCGATCCCTTACATCCTATAGAGTGTTGGGCACTGTGAAGAGCTCTAAGTATGATATTCTTTGTTGTAGCTACTGGATAGCTTCTGCGAGATGCTCTAATTGATTCATGACTTGGTATTCCTCCTATGGATATAATATTGTCATAGAGTGAAGTGATCTATTGACTTCTTCTTTCACTTCGAGTTGCTTTGTGAGCATCTGTTCTTTTTCTTGTTGGATCTTTGTTTTCTCCTCTTCCAATTTTTCCTAGAGAGAAACCTTATCCTGTTCTGCAACTCGGCGTTGTTCTATGAGTACTCCTTGCAATTGCTTCAATGCCTAGGTGTCTTATTATGTTTCTTCTTGTGCCCGATGAAGGCCAACTTTGGTTGCATATGCTAGTTGGTGGAGTTGGGTTGGATCATGTCCCAACTCTGGTTCTCCCGATGGTAAGGGCACAGTGGAAATTGTGCGACTGGACTAAAGGGCATGTTGTACCCCTCAGAGAGTGACCTCAATTCTATCGTACATTTCCTCCTAATTGGATTCTTGTTTCTCCATGATTTCCTGCAAGGCATCGTTTAGGGCTACTATGATGAAGTCAAAATCATTGGTAGTGAGTACAGTCTGCATCTTGGTCATGGTGGCTCTGGATTTCTTACGGGAAGAAGGTTTCAGGGGAGAAAACTTCCTCTTCTTCAGGGGGTCAGTCTCATCTCTAGGTGGTGTTACTTCGCCTTGCTTCTATTCATCTTATTTTCCATTTATCTCTTCTACTTCCTCATCACCCCCTCGATCAGGTGATATTGAAGTAGTCTTGCCTGAGGTGTTGCTTAATTCTTGGACCTCTTCGGTCTTCTTCCTTTTGCTAGTTCTGGGTGTATCATGTTATTTTTGTGTGGTCTCTAGGCTGTCAGGGTCAGACATCTATGTAGGGTTTGTGTGAATAAGGAGTTCTTTCGACCATTCCTTAGTCATCTCCTCAAGGTCCTCTTCCGTGAGCTTCTAGTACGACTGAAGCTCCTCCTTATGTTCATCTTCTCACATTGTAATGTATATGAAGTGTCGATATACATGGAACTTGATTAGGGGTCAAAACATCTATAGGGTGTTCAGAGTCACGAGAGGTTCATCTTCAATGGCTCTCTTTATCTGGAGGTAATATGTATGAAAAATAGCGTTCGACTGCCACTATTTTCTCATATCACTCGAGTACCAAAGCGTGGTGAACTTCGCAGCAGGCAGCTCAAATGGCTCGATGTTCGGGAAGGATGCACCTTCTGGCATTTCCCAAGAAACAAATGCAATGAGGATCAGGAGCCAACTAAAATGGAATTCATAGCCCTGATCTTGTGCTTCGCGACAGTCCAGTTCAAGATGATTAACTAGGTACTTCACCCAGCTCATCTATAGACCTTCCACGCACTTCCTTGCAAGGTCAAAGACAAATCTTGTGACCTGTGTGGGTCTGTTATTCCTTACTATCTATCCTCCAATTAATTGGCATGCTAGGTGCATTGAGCCATTCTAGATGGAAGCTACCTTGTAGCCTTGCGTCCCCTTCTCAACATCGTCATATGTATCCTTGATCTTTTGTGCTATTGCGCGATCTGTGGCTTTTCCTAGATAAAATTCCTATGGATTAGGTCCTTGCATACTCAATCTTGTGATCCCATGGATCAGCGTCGGATCGACTGTGATACGGTGATCACGCCATAAGTACCCGCCATGGTAACATGAAAGTAGTATCTTGACACAAGTTTTAACTTCCTGGTGCCTTCCGAAGTGTCGGATTTACATTACATTCAACAGGGTGGACTGCGCGAGGTTCATCATCCATAGCTGGGGGATTATCTTTGAATTATTCACCTTCATCTTGGTCAAGTATTTGTATGAGTCTATCATGCTATGGTTCTTGCGATCTCTGAGGTTGAAGTCATTGAACTTCAACGCTGCGATCTTGTCATGTTGTGCTCTTACTACGTGTATCCCCTTCAAGAGGTACACAGTAACCATGGTGTACTCAAAATATCTTAGCACACTATCTCGACTCACCACATCGACTAGATGTGGGACGTAATTGGGAAATATGGTCAGGATCATCTTCTCATTTGCTAGGTCATCTCTGTGCTTGGTTCTCTTCTATGCTATTGGTCGGGATGGCCCAGATTTTTGAGCAGTCGACGTAGAGGCTTGCACTCCTCTCGTCGACGACGCTTGTACACCCATAGAAATTACTCTTTAAGACATTACTCTTTCAGTCATGAGGTGAATGAGTACCTCCTTCACAAACTCTTCAACTGTGCTAAGTTCTTCATACATACACGCTCGTGGTTGAATCTCTCGAGTTTGAAGAGTAACTAGTCAATGCAATGGGACAGATGTTGATAGCGCAATAATCATAGTGCAGAATCAACTAATCTGTGGGCTCAGATTCACTATTAGAAAAAGTGTTCTCGGTGCAAGGTTCGACAAAATAAATAGATAATGAACCAACGAATCTCTCCAACGGGTGAGAATCCTCCATTAACTCAGTTATGTCTGTTACGGTGTGGTCCCAACGGTCTGATGGTGAGTTGTCTTACCATAAATGCCTTTCAACCTATTCAGGGTGTCAGTCTAACGATTATACTGTTCCCAATGACTATATTTCTTCACTATGGAGAAGTGCCATGTGACGCTATTCTGATATCCCAATGAAGTTCCTGTTTTATAAAGTTTCCCTTTGTGAAGTTCCCTATGGACCCTTCTATAAATTTTCGATGTTTTCTCTCTTCTTGATGAGATTTCGAGCCTTCTTTCCAGTGAGCTTCATCTCATTATTCCTCTTTCCATTCCAATTCTTGTCTTCTTTTGGCATAGTAACTTTGCACTATTGGGATTCTTTCCTAAGATTCAAGGGTAATACTTCTTCTCTATCAAGGATTGGTACTTCAATCTTCTGCAAATCTTGTTGTGTTCTTGCAACTTCAACATCCAAGTCTCTAGTCCTAAGTAGATTCATTCTATTCTCATGTTCTTCAATCAACTGTGCAATCCTCCTAGTCATGAAATCTTTCAACTCTTTCTTCTTCTGCTCTAAGAATTCTTCTTCCTTCCTTCTGGTCTGATCTCTTTCATTCCAAGTTTTTCTTAGTAACATAGAAAATGGAGCGTTGTTCTCAGTAAATTTAACAACCTCAAAATCTTCCTCTGTCAAAGTTCCATTGGAATTCATAGATATCTAGGTGAGCTTTCCACATAGGGTTATCAATTTCCCTCTGAATAATCCTATTCCTCCCATTGAAGGAATCATAGCAGGCTCCCCTAAAAGTTCCCAAGTTCTTTCTATCATGATATTCACCCGTGTTTCCTCATTGAGAACACAATCAATATCAAAGTCTCCTATTATTTCTTCAATGCACTCTTTTCCTTTGAATATCTTTGATAAGATGATATGTCGGTGGTCATATAGGTTTTCTTTCATCTGTAGAAATACTTTCTCTGATTCTTTCTAGGGTTCTGCCATAATCTAATTTTTTGGATCTGCCTTAGGGTTTTCTTGGTTCATATTCATTCTTTCAACCTTAGAAATCATTCTACGGCAATCCAATACTTCATGGTCCATAGCTCTACAACAAATACAACTAGATATTCTATGAGGGCATTCCTTACCCAGATGTCCCGGTCTTCTGCAACTGTAACAAAGGGTTAATCCTCGTTTTATTTTAAATGATACCCAACCTTTCCTGTACTGCACACTAGGATCATAGTAGCTAACCTGCAAAAAAATCTTGCCAGGATCCTGCATCCATTTGTTAGTCCAAACATTCTCTCTATGCATAGGTATAACATATCTTTCACTATTCTTATCAGATCTACTCATATCAAATCTTCTAATCTTCTTTCATCTATTAGTGCCCTAGTTTTCAAGCTAGGACAAATCTTATCAAACATACCTAGATCGATAATTTAGAAACAAAAATTTCCACTAATCTTACTTTCATCAGAGCACAAAGCTTCCAGATCTAAAAAATTTCACTATTCTTACCTTTATCATAGCACAAAGCTTGCAGATCTTACCTCTTTAAGAAAACAATTTCACTTTTACCTTTCTCAGAGCACAAAGCTTTCAGATCTTACCTCTTTTCTTCAAATCTAACACTTCTTCTTGGCACAGAGCTTCACAGATCGAGTAGAATACTGCGCAATAGAGAGAAATATCTATGCACAGAGATTTCACAATTTCAAGTCAGAACTTTGTATAGAGATTCTCTTTTTTTAGTTCATAGAAATCACAGTTTAAGTCCCGGCAACAGAACCATTTGTTGGCACAGGGGAAGACCCAGGGTTCAATGCTACAACAATGCACCAAAAAAACCCTAACACCTACGAAGCAGATGAAGTCTCACCCGAGGTAGAAAAAGGGGTGGTTGCAGGACTCCAGTGTCTGCAACCTTAGTTGGGACATAGATATGTGACTGTAACACCTTAACGGGGCACTTAGCAGTTATAGTTCATCAATATCCAGTCTTAGTTTACAATGCAGTTAAATCCTAATTACAGAGCATTGCAGTATTTAACTAGATCTACTATATTCAAGCATTAAGCACATCCACATGGGCCAGATCTAGTATTCATCCATATTATTAAGCACATAGAATTAACATATCTATATACCATTAATCTATATCCAAGAACTAAGCAAATTAACATACAAACACATCAATACATCGCACAAAGCAGAGAAACACAGCATGTACGTGGTTCTCCCCCACTCTAGGGCTACACCCACCAACTCTTGGTCTTCTTTATTATCTTCTTCAATCAGTTACATGCACAGAGCCACAAAAACCCTACTCCGCAGAGGACAGGAGATATGCGCACCTCACTAGATCATCCTTCCTTGGGCTAGGTTACAGCACTAAGCCTCTTCCCAATATTTTACACTCACTTTCACTGAGCTCTGCAAGCCTCATATAGTATGCACAAAATTAATCTCCACTCAACACTTATCACTTTTGAACACATAGATCGAACTTCAGCACTTAGCACACTTGCCTCTTATTACATCGCCTAGCTACTTATTTATACATTACAAAATGGGCCTAAACATTGGTAAACCCATTGGCCGACATTCCCATACCCGTTACATAATCCTAAATCCCAAAAAGGGCCCTAAAAGGGGCAGAGATCCCGCAATATCCACTTCTTCTTATGCTCCACCTTCGCCAGCCTATTGAAGTCCCAAAAATAGGTCAAACCTAACCAAGGATCCTCAAAACTTGGTCAAGGGCCAACATGCTTGTCATGTCATTTGGTTTGATGAATGCGCCAAGTAATTTTATGAGATTGATGAATGAAGTCTTGAAGGATTTCATTGGGAATTTTTTGATTGTGTATCTTGATGATATATTGATCTTCAGTAAGACTGAGGAAGAACATTTGAGACATTTAACTCTAGTAATGAGGAGGTTGCAACAAGASAAGTTGTTGATAACTCTGAAGAAGTCGTCTTTCATGAAGAGGGAACTCATTTATTTGGGTTTCGTGATCTCTTCGAATGAGTTGAAWATTGGWTCCTGAAAAGGTAAAATAAATCAAAGAGTGGTTGTCACCGAAGAATATCTTTGAAGTCGGAAGCTTCCATGTACTAGCTAGTTTTTACAAGAAGTTCATCAGAAATGTTAGTGCAATTTGTGCACCAATGATGGACACATTCAAGAAGAGACATAAATATTTTCATTGGGTAGAGGAAGTGGATAAAAGTCTCAAGTTTTTGAAGGAGAAGATAACTGGACAACCAGTTCTGGCTCTGCCAGATTTTGGTAAAACATTCCAAGTAAGATGTGACGCAAGTGGATTTTCAATTGGAGCAGTCTTAATTCAAGATAATAAACCAGTTGCATACTTCAGTGAGAAGATGAACGAGACCTAGATGAAATATTCCATGTATGATAAGGATTTTTATGCAGTTATACAAGCATTGAATAAATGGAGGCACTACCTGGTTCCAAAAGAGTTCGTTTTGTATAGCGACAACTGGGCCTTACAATTTATAACGAGACAGGAAAAATTGAACCTGAAACATGCAAAATGGGTTGAATTTATGTAGAACTTTACTTTTGTTATAAATCACATTTCTGGAAATGCTAAGAAGGTTTTTGATGCATTGAGCAAGAAATTTTTTATTCTACAGGAATTTCGTGTGAAGACATTAGGTTTTGATAGCCTTAAGGAAATGTATAGAGATTATTCAGATTTCAAGGACACTTATGAAGCATGTGAGAATCTTGTTCTGAGAGATAGAAGCCAATGGATTGAATCTTTAATCCAGGATGGATTGTTATTTAAAGGAAATCAGTTGTGTATCCCGAAGATTTCTATGAGAGGAAACCTTTTGAAGGGAAAACATAGTGGGGGATTGGCTGGACATTTCGGCCATGATAAAACATTTGCAGAACTGAACATTTTTCATTATTGGATAGGAATGAGGAAAAATGTCAAGAAGTTTGTCAACATATGTAAAATATGCCAGCACACAAAGGGGAAAAGACAAAACACAGGGTTGTATCAACCATTTCCAATACCAGAGAGGTCATGGGATACAGTAAGCATGGATTTTGTGTTGGGACTACCAATGACACAGAGAGGTTGTGATTCCATATTTGTGGTAGTCGACCGATTCTAAAAAATGGCACATTTTATTCCATGTTAGAAAACCAATGATGTAACACACATTGCAAATCTGTTTTTCAAAGAAGTTGTTCAACTTCATGGTTTACCCAAGAATATTGTTTTGGACAGAGATACCAAGTTTGTTGGTCATTTTTGGAGGACACTATGGAAAAAGTTGGGGAAAAATTTATCATTTAGCTCAGCATATTACCCTTAGATGGATGGACAGATTGAGGTAGTAAATTGAATTTTGGGAGACTTATTGAGGATTTTAGTAGCTGAACATCATAGTTAGTGGGATTAGATTCTTCCGCAAGAGGAATTTTCATATAATGACTCACCTAATAGGAGTATAGGACAGATCCCATTCCAGTTAATGTATGGAATTAAGCCAAGAGGAGTATCTGATTTGAGAGACTTGGAGAAGAATGAGTTCAGGAGTGCTGGAGCAGAATATTTTGCAGTAGAGATGCAGTAGCTCCATAGTAAGATTAAATAGTGGTTGCAGAGTTATAACCAGGAATACAAGCACAAAGAAGATCAACACAAGAGAGAGATTCAATTCGAAGTGGGAGATTTAGTTTTGGCACATATAAGGAAAGAAAGGTTCTGAAGAGGAACATATAACAAGATGAAGATAAAAAATATAGGGCCATGTAAGATTTTATGGAAATTTGAGGCCAATTCTTATGAGATAGAATTTCCAGATGATGTGGGCATATCACCCATATTCAATGTAGCAGATATGTACCTTTACAGAGAAGATTAAGCAAGAGGATAAGAGAATCAAAAGGAAGTCCAATGGGTCAAACAAATGTCTGTAGCTAAAAATCCATAGATGGAAAAGATCATTGATCAGAAAGTTGGTAAGACAACCCGAAGCAAGACATATTTTGAAAATTTGGTAAAGTGGAAAGGACACCTGATTGAAGATGCCAGATGGGAAAGTGAAGCAGATATCTAGAAACATGGACAGACGGTGCAGGAGATCATGGACAAGAGTCCATGAATTTTTTAGCCAGAGGAGTATGATGCAGGAGCACCGCTAGCAAGCACAAGTAGAGGAAAACTGGATATACACCAGTGTGCATTTTGAAGACACTTAAATTTCAAAAGAAGAACATTAATGTAATAGTTGAAAGAATGTAATTGTTATTAAATGTTTTGGGGATTGTAATGCAGACCTTGAGTGTTGCTCTCACCTGCGGGTTGGAGGCATTTAATGTAATAAATGTAAAGTATGTGTATTCTTTAATTTCGATAAGATATCTTAGAGTAGTAGGAGGGAAAACTCAAGAAAGATCCCTCGTATGTATTGTATGATCATTCTCAATTGTAAGAGTAGAATTTGTAGGGAAAGAGAGAATAGGAGAGAAGAGAAGAGAAGAACAGAGATTGTAGAATTTGTTTGAGCAGATATATGTTGCTATAGAAACCATGTACAGAAGCACTTGAATTAATATAAGAATGTTTTGATCCAATTTCATGGTGTTGTTATGGTTATTGTTTGCATCTATTGAAGGGTATGTTTACATTTTTCTTATATGCTCTATTATGCATTTGTTTCAATTCTTTATGTGTGTGATTTCATGTTGAATGTATGAAGTCTGTGAGATGGAGAGTATAAGTTTCAATTTCTCCTCGTCCCAATAATTCCTACAAGGAGTGCAATGAAGGTCCAGAAGGAGTGCATTGACAATATTTTGAGTTTACCTCAGAAAAGATCAGGAGAGATAGAGTTGTTCTTATACCAACATAAGTGCAAGTATAGCACAGAGTTGTGCAAGGTGTGTGCAGGCCAGGTAGGAATCTTAGACTTCTCCAACCAAGTGAGTTTTTGAATAAATTATGTCCCAAGGAGTACGAAGAGTTGGGAGATATCATATAATCAAGGATTATCGTGAAGGCCACAAGGATTGCGTGCAAAAATCCCTTAGAATCCTTAAGTTTGAAGTACGAATCAAGCTCATGAGGGATAAGACTTGTAAATTATAGAGGACATACGAGGGTCAAAGTCACCTCGCAGAAATCAAGATTAGGAGGAAAGACATTGAGTTATTTGGTGAGGAACATCAAGAGCCAGAATGGACTATGGGAATTCTGAGAGGGAGAAGCGTCAATTTTCCATGGACCGTCAGATCTAGTATATATGCAAGAAGGATAAGGCCGAGTGTCTTTCAACAATTGCAATCTCATGAGTAGAGATAATAGTTGTCAGATCTGAAGGAGTAAGAGTCGTTGATTGGGTGCTCCGAAATATCGACATTTTATGAGTCGAGACTGTGGAGGAAGTTGTAACTTAGGAGTCTTGTTGGAAGAGGGGCAGACCCAGGGTTTAGCTCCAAGTGCACACTAATAAGCCCTAACTACTGGCCCTTTCGGAAAGACTTGCGAAGCAGATGTAGTCTCACTCGAAGCAGCTATGGGGGGGTTGCAAGACAAATATGTCTACAACCAAGGACAATATCAAGTGGATATAATACTAGAATAGTACAACATGCATATGTCACATATCAGCTTAGATCTACTCCAAACAACTATCTATCAGATCTATCATAGTAATGCAATAGCAGTTTATCTAAGGGAAAAGAACATAACATCAATCACATATACGATATAAGATATACGTGGTTCACCCTCTCTCTAGGGATACATCCATAGAACTGTGCTTATAATATATTAAGACGAAGCATACAGTTCTTTTCTATGCTCTCAGCTAGAAGATCTTATCTCTTCTCCTCACTATCTCTCCCCTCCCTGTGCAGCCAGCTATAGGGTTGATCTTCGCATCCAATTGAATCTCTTATAATACATAAGGCTCTCATACTCAACACTTCTCTCTCTCTCAATAGTACTCAATCGATCACACAATGACAAAGACAATAACCATAACACCACCAACAACAATAGTAACAACAACCCATCCCAGGTCCTCTAGACATCTATTTATACATTAAAATCACTCACCGACATCCTTAGGCCGAAACCTAAGTGTCAAAACCCTAGATACCAAAACCCTAGGTGTCTAAAACCCTAGGTCAACTTGACCCATATTTTCAAAGCTTTGCCAACCTGTCTTTCCATCCTTATCGTGCGGTGCTCCAAAGTATCCAATAGTGGATTTTTCCACTTGATGAGATATCCACGATCCGTATTTCTTGTTGATATGTCATCCTTGATCGCCTCATCCATAGGCTTGCTTCCTTTTACTTCGCTCCATCTTTTCTTCTCTTTTACTCACTTCGACCCAGTAATAGTCACTATGTATTCCGCGCAGTTCACATTTTTCCTTTTCTTCCTTTCTCTTTGCTAACTTTCATAACCAAGGGCCAACAGGCCCCCAACACTCACCTGTGACTCATCTTAAGGAAATTTAGATTTGACCTTTCTATTTTACTTCGACTCCATACTACGCAGTTCAGCCTTTTATTTTTTCTTTATGCCTCCTCTCCTTCCCTTTGCAGACTGTCTTTTCTGTGTCTTGTACCTAGTTTCAACTACACCTGGTACCTAGACCCTTTTTCTTATGCTTTTAATAAGATTTGTGAGGCAGCTGGTTGTCATAATACAATTTCAATCGGCTCCCATTCACTAATCCTTCCTTCCATTGTCCCTTCAAAGTCTTCAACTGCGCATCTCCTCCTTTTGTAACATAGGTGACCTCATATGGCTCGAGCCAATGCATTCTGAACTTTGCTAGATGCTTCATGAATTTACTTTCATAAACCAATACCAGATCACCTTGCCTAAATGCCTTCTTCTTAGTGTGTTTGTCATGGTAGGCCTTCTCTCTTTCCTTTTGTACCTGTTGATGGAATCCTGCAATAAATTTGTCTTCTTCTAGTTCAACCAACTCTGAAATCCTCTCTCAAATAGCCGCAGTGTCAGCCATATCTTTAAAGGTAACAATTCTTAGGCTTGGTACCAAATATTCCATTGGGACAACGGTTTCCAGACCATATACCAACTTAAAAGGGGTCTGCATTGTTATCTTCTTGCAAGTGGTTCTATAGGCCCATAGTACTGCTAGTAATCTTAAATTCTATTCATCCCTGTTCACACTGCAGATCTTCGTCAGCATTGTCTCAAAGATCTTATTGAATGCTTCCACTGTCCCATTTTCTTGTGGATGATAAGGAGTTCTCTTTTGATGGTGGACTGCAAATTCCTCAGTTAGGGCTTCAACTCTTTTATTTATGAAATGTGTTCCTTGATCACTCATAAGGTTCTTTGGGCATCCAAGCCTGGTTATGATGTCATCAAATATGAAGTGTGCAATTGTAGCTGCACTATAGTCCTTAACTTCTCTTTCTTCGGCCCATCTAGTCAAGTAATTTGTCGCAATAATTATGTACCTTGCTCCTGTGAGCTTACCTGGTGGGTTTATAGGTCCCACGAAGTCAATGGCCCATTTCTCAAATTCTTGTAGGGTCAGTTGTGCTAAGGGAATTTCATCTCTTATGGAAGGTTTCCCAACTCTTTGGCATACATCACAGGCTCTTTAATAGTCTTTAGCATCTCTATGTAAGGTAGGACACTAAAGGCTAGCTCTAAGAACCTTTTGTGCAATTGCTTTCCCTGCGTAGTGTCCTCCAACGATGACTTCGTGAGCTTCAACAAGGATCAATGGTTGCTCTGCCTCCATAACACATGTTCTCAATATCTCATCAGGTCCCATTTTGTATAGATGTACAGCTATAAGTGAGAATTTTGTAGTGTGCACTACTAGTTGTTTCTTCTAGGGAATTGTATATTCACTTGGTGCCATTCCTGTCGACAGGAATTGGATTATCTCCGCGAAGTGGTCATCAATCCTTCTAATGGGTAGTAGTTGTGCATCCAGTAGTGTGTCCTCCAAACTAGTGGGTTCTTCTCCATGTTCTAACCTCAACAAGTGGTCATGACCTTTGTTCATTCTTCCTGGATTAACTACAATCTCAAAATCATATTCCTTAAATAGCATAAGACATATGCATATTCTCCCACCCAACACTGGCTTTTTGAATAGGTATTTCAGTGTGAAGTGATCAGTAAACATTTTAAAGTGGCCTCCCAACAAGTAGTGACGAAATTTCTGCAGCACATACACCATGGCTAACCCTTCTGTCTCAGTGGTGGTGCAGTTGATCTCTATTGTTGATAGCTTCCTGCTAGAAAAAATTAACATATGGTCAATATATCCTTCCCCATGTTGTTCTAACATTTCTCCTAAAGAAATAGAATACACATTGACATGCACATGAAACTCCTTGTTCCAATATGGGAAAACCAGAATAGGCGCATTGACCATTTTCTGTTTTAGTGTGTCGAATCTCTACTAGCACTCTTCTGTCCAACTGAACTGACAGTCTTTCTTCAAAATATTCTCCATGGGTGTTGTAATATCATCATATTCTTTAATGAACTTCCTGTAATATCCAGTATGTCCCAGCATAGTGTGCAGCTGTTTGATTGAAGTAGGAGGGGGTAGATCAACTATAATGGAAATTTTAGATGGGTCTACCAACAATATCTGCTTGCATAAAATATGACCTAATAGCACTCCAAATGGTGAGAATAAGATGCACTTATTCAGATTCAAGGCAATTTGACACTGCCTGCATTTGTCGAACATTAGCCTTAGACATTCAATATGATTTTTCAATAAACTAAAAACAGTCCAATCATCAAAATATGCTTCTAGAAATTTATGCAGAAACTCCTTGAATGCTTCGACCACCACCCTGGAAAATATGGTTGGGGAATTCTTCAATCCAAATGGCATCACTGTATACTGGTAGGATCCCCATTTTGTTGCAAATTTGGTCTTATGGTGATCTTCCTTAGCAATCTGAATCTGATGGTATCCTGAAAATCCATATGTAAAAGAATACACCTCATGGCCTCCCACATTATATAACACTTCATCAGTGAATGGCGTAGGGAAGGGGTCATGCAAACAGGCATCACTCAACTTCTTGAGATTTATGGAGATACCGATATCTCATGTCTTCTTGTCTTGTACCACCATAGGGATAATCCATTCTGACTCTTCAACAAGATCTATAATTCCTTCTTCCAACATTCTGTCGAGCTCAATCTTCACTTTCTCCTTATAATTAGGGTTCAATCTGTAGGGTCTTTATTTGACTGGTCTTGCATCTAGTTTCAAAGGGATCCTCATCTCTCCCATAGGCCCTTTAATTCACTTCATATCAGTAAACTTGGTCGGAAACAAGTCCTGATACTCATGTAGTAACTCTATGATTTTGTCAATAGTAGAATCATCCCAGTAATCTCCAGCATTTGAAAGATTCATTGTCTGCACTATTCCAATGTTGACCTTCTTAGTCTTGATTGGTTGTCCAATGAATGGTATCTTAACTCTTGGTCCTTCCACATCTCTCTGGCCTTTCTATTTCTATGATGTTCACCTTCCTTGGATCATCATCTTCATCAACATTGATGTTATAACAACCTTGCAGTTTCTGGAGAGGCGCAGTTCATTAGTCCTCTTATTGTTCTAAAGGGGGGCTAGAGGCCTCCTCAAATAATTTATGTCTTACAATATGTAACTCTTGATCTACTAAAGGATATTGACTGTAAAATAAGAAGGTGGTTACAAATTTCTAAGTCATACCTTCCCAATCTGCAGTGATGAGGCACAACTCCCCTTGAAGGTACCAGTTGATAGGGGTTGTGTCTAATGTGTTAATGAACTTGTGCATCCACTTCTCTTGAGTAATGGTTCTCCAAGATTCCTTGTAACTTCGCACATGGTCCTTTCGGCAACTTCGACCTGTGTATTGAACTTCACAGCCTTCCACTTGTGCTGAGAACCGCGTGGTCATCAGGGTATGACATTGTACCCATTCTATAATGTTGTTTTTGTGTGTCACCCACCATATCGTTGGTATTTCTTTCAAGGCCTCATCCATTTCCAAAAATCTCTTTTGTGTTGGTACGCATTCTTTGAATTTCGACAAGAAGGTTTCTAAAGGATTCCGGCCAACAAAGGTGGGCAAGTTACTAACTGTTGTGTCGATCCAACGAACATCTCTGGTTAATCTAGCACATCTCCTTGTACATACTTCATACATTTTGTTCTGGCAGTTATCCAGTGCTTCTTACGAATCTGATGAACATGCGTTGTCACTTCGCCAGCTTATGTTTCCATCGTCCATAGGATTAATGTAATCCTATTGTCTCGTTGTTAGTTTATATATGTTTTCTAGTTCATATGTGTGGTCTTCTTCTCTAATAGGTTTTGTGTATCACTGACCTTCATATGTATATAATGGTGCAGTGACCCTAACGATATCTCTTTCAAATGTCATTCATTTTTTATTTAAATGAACAACAATGGAATTATTGAAAGCCCAATCAATTCCTAATAGCGTAGGGTAAGGGAAGCTATCATCAACTATCTCAATTACCTCAAAATCTGCAAACGGTCTTACTCCATCGATGTCCACAGGGACATGTTCCAATATTCCAAAAGGGCTTACTGCCTATTGATTAGCCATCCTAATCCTAATAGGGGAATAGATAAACTTCGATTTTCCCATCATTTCCCAGGTTTTCTTCATCATGGTATTGACCTCCGACCCAAAGTCGAGGACCACATAGTCTATATCATATTCTCCAATATGAGCATTCAAGTGTAGTTCCCTATTTTTCCTTCTCTTCTTGGATATTTGATGTACTTCTTTATTCAGTAAGGGATCTATGATTCCTATCTCATACTGTCTGATTAAATTTTGTATCTCTTTTACAACGCTCTCATCTTGAATCAACTTAATACAAGTATCTAAACATTTCATGAGCTTGCTTACCTCTTGTCCCTCTTTTGGCGAAGAAGACTGATAGATTGCTAGAGGCATTCCATATTCTCTTACTTATTGTCGTGTCTTTGATGAATAACCTTGGTCTCCTTTGAACTCTTTTCTTTCCTCCTCAAATATTTATCTTTCTTTCTTTGCATCAAAGGTTTGGGTCTTCTCTGTAGCTTTCCTGACTCTTGAGTCTTATGTAGTATTTCCTTGGGCTAGTCTGTCTTCCCCTGTAACAATTCCTCCTCTAGTAATAACAATAAATCTAGGGTCTTCTCCATGAGGTTAAAAATATATCAGTTGCACTTGCGGGTTCCACTGAGGTACCCATATTTCCTTAAGCTTAGCTACCAACATAGGACAATCATCTATAACATGTTCGAATGAACTGCATTAGCTGCAAGTAGTGAAAGGTTCTCACAGTCCCTTGTTAAGTGTTCTGGTTGTGCATAGTTGTAACAGATGATCTGTCCTCAGCCTCGACCCATACCTCCTCCTCATCCTCATCCTCTGAATCCACCATGAGGATTGAAATTTCCTCTCCCAGGGGAGTTATACTGCGTAGTGTTTCCTTCTTGTTTTACTTCACCTTGAATTTTGTATATGTCTCTTTACCTTTCGTGCATGAGTTCATAAGCCCTACAATCCCTATCATCCTTCCCTACAGACTTACAGAACATGGAATAAAAATTTGTGGGTGTCTGAACATATTTTTTCATGTAATAGCACTCACTAGAGCAATGTCTATTTCTGCATACCTCGCACCAAGGTAGGGTGACTTGCTTCAAAGGGATCGAATATCTGAAGGCCAAGTAGTCATGAAATATGGGATAATGTTCCTTGTCACGGCCTTCTGATTTTCATCTGACACACCATATGTCTTCTCTTTTATCTTTTCCCTTATCTTTATTCATATCTTCAACCTGAAGAGACAAACTAGTTAGCTGACTCAAGATTTGACTCATACCTAATCTGGATTCTCCCATAGGGACTTATTCTAACTTTGTGGTGATCTCTAGCACCTCATCCTGTGAAGAAAGATTTTGTTGCATCAGAGGAACTCTGATGTGTGGTAAGAGGGAAGCAATGACCCATTCTTTGTTCTACTCATCTGGGATCTGAAAAGTCAATCAACCAATTAAGGTGTTGAATCTTTGATCAAATTCCCAAATGGGTTCGGCTACCTTTTGCTTGATCTCTTTCAGCGTTGTAATACATTGTGACTCCAACTTGTATTTCTTGAACTCTGCAATCAATGCATTCTTGATCTCATTCAGCGGATTAGGCTGTGCAAGTCCTTGGACAAGCTTCATGTACCAAATCAATGCGTGATCCCTTAGGGTAGTACTAAAATGAGTTATTTTGACAACTTCGTCAGTGACATTCTTAATATTCCATATGGAATCACATAGGAACCAGTTTTGATCAGGGTATTCAAACCCATCTCCCCTAAAAATAGGGAGCCTCATCTCATCTTCCATATATCTTCCTAGAGTTCAGTAGTTTACGCAGTTCTTGAATTTTTTGGCTCTTCTTGGCGAGGTTCTTCAGCTTTCCCTTCCTCTGTCCCAGTGGATTCTGAATTCTCTACGTCCATCAGATATGCCTCTTCTCCACTGTAGAAACCCTCATCCTCATAGTTCTTCTTAAATAGGTTTACAAGATGAACTTCTCTGAAATCTCTCCCACTACAAGTATGCCCAGCCTCTATGTCGTTGTCGCTGTCCGAATTATTGAACATTAGATTTTTCAACTCCGACCAATCTACTGTATCTTCAAGATGTTCTTCTCATGTAATAGCATCTTGATCCTCAACTTCAGAAAATGTAAAAATTTTCCTCTGGGTCCCTTGAAGAAATATCTCTCGGCTTGGCTATATGACTCTACTTTGTCAATAGCAAACTTGATGATGTACCCTCGAATGGTGCTATCAAACCAATGATCTAATGCTCTTGGCACAACATTATCAACTCCCTTGACCTTCTTGATCAACGTCGACGTCCAAACCACAAGAGGTCTACATATGATCTCAAACTGGGTATATGTTAACCTACCTAACCACTCGTATAGCTCCTGATGGATTCCTCCAAAGAAAATCTCTTGTATGTTAGTAAATATATATCTCTTGAACCAATCCTTTGTACTAAGATTAGGGTTTTTGTTTTGGGCTTCAGCGAAGTCCTTTTCTTGATCCTCTATCCACTTTTGAATTTTTTTCTTTGATGGAAACCACCTTGACATTCCCTCAATAAGATTCCTTTCCCAACAACAGAACCATTTGTTGGCACAGGATAAGACCCAGGGTTTAGCTCCAAGAGCGCACCAACAAGCCCTAACTATTGGCCCTTTTGACAACACCTGTGAAGCAAATGCAGTCTCACCTGAAGTAGCTATGGGGGGGTTGTAGGATAGAGATGTCTACAACCAAGGGGAATATCAAGTGGATATAATACTAGAACAATTCATCATGGATATGTCACTTATCAGCTTAGATCTACTCCACACAACTATCTATCATATCTATCACAGTAATGCAATAGAAATATATCAAAGGGAAAAGAACATAGCATCAATCACATATATGACACAAGATATACATGGTTCACCCTCTCTCTAGGGATACATCCACATAATTGTTCTTTAATATATTAATACGAAGAATACAATTCTTGTTTGTGCTCTCAGCTAGCAGATCTTCTCTCTTCTCCTCGCTATCTCTCCCCTCCCTGCGCACCCAGTTGCAAGGTTGATCTTCGCACCAAACTAAAGATCTTACAATACAAAAGGCTCTCGTACTCGAAACTTATCTCTCTCTCAATATTATTCACTTGATCACACAATGAGAAAGACAACAACCATAACACCACCAACAACAATAGTAACAACAACCCATCCCGGGTCCTTTAGACCTCTATTTATAAATTACAATCACTCACCGACATCCTTAAGCCTAAACCTAGGTGTCAAAACCCTAGGTGTCTAAAACCCTGGGTCAACTTGACCTGCATTTTCAGGGCTTCGATAGGCTATCTTTCCTTCCTTCTTGCGCGGTGCTCCAAAGCATCCAATGGTGGATTTTTCAACTTGATGAGATGTCCATGATGCTTCTTTCTTGTTAATCTATCATCCTCGATCTCTTCATCCATCGGCTTGCTTCCTTTTACTTCGCTCTGTATTTTCTTCTCTTTTGGTCACTTCGACCTAGTAATAGTCACTGTGTCTTCTGCACAGTTAGAATTTTGCCTTTTATTCCTTACTCTTTTCTAACTTTCATAACCAAGGGCCAACAAGTCTCGATATGCGAAATCGCAACACAATCTGGACCGTTGGATCATGGAGGAATAGAGACCATCGATCTGGCATAAGAGGTCATCAAAGTTTTGGATATCAGGAAAAGGGAGCCAATTCACATCATGAGTTCCCAACACGTGAAATCCCAATGTGCTTGAAGGTGGACCCCAAGGTTTGATTGGAGGTCATATGGTAGAAGAATAAGGGAGGTGCTAGGGACCGTTATCCCATTTCGGGGTTTCAGGAATCGAAGAAGTAGGGGTGACTCACAACAAAAGTCCCAAAATCGTGAAACCCGACGTGCCTTTTGGGGTTAAGTATGTGGTCACGCCAGTGGTAATATGGAGTGGAGGATTGTACCTAGTGCATGTTTGCACGGGCAAAGCATATAAAAGGAGACCTATGGTTATATGTAGGAAGGGTTCTAGCGGGGACCAAGGAGCCATTTCGGCTCGGGAATTTGAAGATCCAAATACCGGGAGGTCAAGCATACCCTGCTGAGGTGGGGGTTTGCGTCAGATCTAGCCCTGCCAACTTCAGAGAGGGATCTCTCTGTAAGATTTAGATTAAAAAAATAGGCTAGTTATGATATTTCAGGGTTTGTTTGTTTGTTTTGAATTGTTTGGTTAGAACAGTGAAGATGGGCCATTGCCAAATTGGAGTCACGATTTTGAATTGATCAAATAAAAGGTTTAATAGGATAATATTGTAGGGAAGGGTAGGAAAATTCACTTGATCCTCAAATATTTAAGGTATGGAGGAGATGAAAAGATCTAGAAATTTAATTAGAAACAGAGAAACTAAGAATTCTGATTTTAATCTTCAGTGGAAAACAAAGAAATTATTCCTAAGCCAGAGACATAGTGTAAATTTTAAAAAATTATGTGCTTTGTATTCTTAGAATAATTTTGAATTTAGGAAACAATAGTGATAACAAAAGGAAACAAATTAACACAGAAAAATACACTTCACCAATAAAATTGACACAAGTATCCTGTAATTATTGCATTGTATTACTAGAAAATCTTATCAACGGTCTGTGGGCTGCTGTACAATACTAGTCCTATTCTTCAAACTAATCCCAACCCATTATACTTTGAAATGAGAAGTATTTATAAATTTATTTACAAAATATCATGTCATAACTGATTAGGATTTATTTTAGGAATATCTAAACTAAGATCTATCTCTAATCAAAACAATATAGGACTGTTAAGATCCGCTCATATTTCTGGCACTGTGTTGATGGAAGTTGTCGATGATATGTCTTTTTTCTCCTGCTGCATTGTTGGTCTTTACTGCTGACTGTGGCTATTTCTGCAAGTATCATAAATTGAAATCTGGAATTGGTGATTGATTGTTGATCTTCTACTCCTAGGTGTCCTCATGCCCCTGAAATCTAGAACGAGGTTGAAGTTACCTCCACAAAATATGCTTACTTCCCTCTCACACTGATTTCTTTGCAATATGTCCCTTTGAATTCTATTTCTGTCACAAAAAATTTGGAATCACCTTGGCCTTTTTACCTCAGTCTCCCATCATAAAATGCATTTCATTTTGGCTCAGTATTCATGAGTTTTTAGTCATCAAATACTGGAAAGGGGGGAAAATGTTGAGTTTTTTGTATGTGTAGGGATATTTGTAATGTCGCGGGGACTATTATGGGAAAACTAACGGTCACAAGGAAGGATTTAATTTCCTAACGGGTAGGAGGTGTGGGGATAGGTTTCATGTAGGGAGAGGGGGAGTAGCGAGGGAATGGGCGATATCAGGAGTGTCAGGAAATGTGTCGTGTAGGGAGAGGATGAGTAGAGGTGGGAAGGTGAGAGGTATCGAGAGTGTGTTACACAAATTTCGGAGGGGGGGTAGGTGGTACATGGTAATTGGAAGGGGGGATGAGAAGTCACTAGGGAGTGCCATGTTAGGTGGGGTCGAAGTGGGGAAAAAAACTTTTTAGACTCTCGTTGGCCAATAAAGGTAGGTAGGTTTGGGGGGTCGAAAACCAATGAGGGTCGTCGATACGGAAAGGGGCGATGCCATCGGGGACAATCTGTGTGGAATTTATGTGTTTCCCACTACTGGGGCTCGAACATGAAATTTTCCACTACAATAAGTAAATGTTGGATATTCACTTTTTTAACACATGCTGCTAAACCAAAAATGACTTTCAACAATCAACAATTTGTGCAGAAAAATAGTTCACCTAGGTCAAAATATAAGGCTCCATCCTAGAATGTCATCATGGAGTGAAATGTGATGGTCTTATTTATTGTCAAGTGAAACATTCTTCACTTCCCCTCATTTGATCTAGATGTCAGTCTAAAGCACTAGATATACCATTGGAAAATTGTTCCTAAGCACTATGCCATGAAAACACTTGCAACCTGATATGAACCAAATTTCATATGCAAAAAATCTCCCAAATTTCCATACTTAGTTTTGGCCATTAGACTTCAAAAACTAAATGGTTCCTTGAATCAACAAACTTTTAGGCTATGACACCTAGTGATTCATAGGCTAATCCTTACCAACAAATTTCCAAAATAGATAATTGAACAAACATATTACTTATATTTATAGGACCCTCACAATAGCTCCAAATGGGGATGACGTGCTCCCAGTGAAGTGCCAAAGAACATTGTAGACTAGTAGTCTGATCCATTGGGTTGGCTCCAAACCATTTAAATTTATGTTTGTAAACTGAAAATGAAAGTTAACCACATCCACTTCAAACATAAAATGAAAATTCAAGCTGAAAAATTGAAACCAAACTGAAAAATT
Source organism: Picea engelmannii (assembly GCA_009831015.1). NCBI lineage: Eukaryota > Viridiplantae > Streptophyta > Pinopsida > Pinales > Pinaceae > Picea > Picea engelmannii. The sequence goes on along the minus strand of ML806538.1, from coordinate 19,980 downwards.
GTTGAAACAAATGCTCACCAAGATGAGTTGATTCACAAACTCCTACTATAATATGCTAAAAGTTACTTCTCAATCAGGTAATGGAAAAGTGATAATGAATCCAATCCAAAAGTTGATCCCATAATCAGGCATCCTCATCATGCTTGATCAATATCAAAACTGAAAGATGTAATGGAGACAACCAATACTAACAGATTGGATATTTATATTGAACACATGACCAAGTGTTCCAACTGAAAAATTCCTCCATATAGTCGGCCACCGGGTCATAAAAAACATTATAACCCTCAAGATATTATAGCATCTGATAATTATCATTAAACAATCCATGTGTGCACTTGTTTCCATACCATTGTTTCAGTTGTGAATCATTAAACTTGTCTTTATTTTCGATCTCAAAGTCAAAGGACAAAGGCAACAACAAGTCCTTTTGTTTCTCGTGAAACAAAGTTTCAAAAGAAAATTTCTACAGTGGTAAAACCTGAGATATTTCTTGATCTTTCAAAACCACAAGTTCTTTCTCAATATACTTGAAAAATTCCTTTAAAAATATGAATTTATATTCTGAGCTACATGGGCTTGACTTTAAATAAGAAGACAAAAGAAGAAAAATTCTCATCAACTTTCTCATCAGTGTAGATATAAATTCCATTCTTTGAAATATTGAATGGAAAGAGAGTCTTCCATAAAATATGTCTTCTCCATCCATGTTTCCAAGAAGACAATACAAAAAGTTGTAATAGTTTTAATATATCCAATAGGCAAACATTTAGCCCAACTTTTACACTTTCCTTGGAGAGAATCATAAAACAATTTGAGGAAAACATCTTCATGTTTGACTCTAAGAATCTCAGTGAGATCACAAAAATTTTATAAATGTTTCCAAGTCAAACTTAGATCATGTCGATTAAATTTTGGACCATTTCTCAAAAAATATTCATCATTGGGTAAAGGATTCAGGAAACCATAAATCTGCGACAAATCTAAACATGCATACCTTGAAATGATAGTAGCAGCTTCTAAGTTCTACATTATCCCAGTGGAGTCATTAGTGAACATCTCAAGAAATGAATCTTTCTAACAGTGGAGTCACCATGATATTATTTCTTATAGATATAATTGAGAATGGAGTCTCCAGGTGGATGATTTCAGCCTTCCTATGCCTAATCTCTATCCACCATCAACAATCAGATCTAAAAACTTGATTACTCTTTCCTGAGGGAGATTAACCTTTCTTCCCAAGTATGGTTTCCACTATGTTATCGCTCTGTAATTTCTGAAGGCTTTGAAAGAAAAAAGAGAGGTAAACACAAAACCACTTTGGAAGTTGGTATCTAGCTCTGCCAGTTGTTGGGCTCTAGAGATGTCCTAAAAACAACCAACCTTAGTCTGACATTAATTTTATCAACCAAGGATTCATCTTTTCTCTCAAGAATATCAGCAAAGTCTCTGCAAATAGTCGTAGAGGTGTAAATCATGTAGATAATTCAGTTACAACAAATCTGAGTCTATCTAAATTACTGCGATAATCAAGTTCTTCATGCATTAACTAAAAAAATCTGAAACTAATAACTCAATCAACAGAAATATATTTTGAGCAGAAACACATAATAAATCAAAACATCAATCACTTTACTGAATTCATTCATCTATCTAAGAAACATGAATTTAGTCTACGAAAACACTTAATGAATCAATCTCTTAATGATTAATTAATCTACTGGAAAGGAACAACGATCTACTGTATATTTAAGAAGGAACAACAAATGGGAATTAAACAAAAGTAACAACAAATGAGAATTTAATAAAAGGAACAAAAAATGTGAATTTAAATGAAAGGAATTCACAAGTGATAAATTGACAACAAATGGGAAAGGAACAACAATCGATACTCTCCAAATGGAACATCTACTTTCTGCAAATGGAGCAGCATAACCAATTCATAAAAGAATCAACACATTACAATTCTATCTTAACTGTTGAAAGGAAATTCAAATCACATAACTATAATTGAATTGATAAGATTATAGATGAGATAGTAGCTCTTGTCGACTGGGCCCACGGTGGTCAGAAGATACTGCTACGAGAAACTCAATACACACAAATGATCAAAACACTTGAAGCTTTCATTAATTCCATAATTGATGAGTCATTTACAATGGTATTTATGTACAAAGTGTCAACAATTTAAGAGATCTGAATTCTTGGTTATCCCTCTATCGTTCACTATTCTTTATATATTACAATGATATAAGTAAATTAAGCTATCCTAAGGATCAAGAGATCCTCAGGATTTATTTTACTATTTATGAAGATAGCAAGATAAAAATCCAATATTCCTTTGAACTGTTTTGTGCCTGATTTCTTTGATCTTCAATGGCCTATGCATCTTCATGATATTCTTAATTACCTTTATTTAACAACAATTGTTTATTTCTGCATAAAATCAAAATAATTCAAACCAAAGTTCAGAAAATATCTAATATTATTCAATAATATTTCCTAAAGGATTTTTAACCGTTTTCTTCCCTAATTACTTCAAATTAATAGAAATGTCAACAAAGAATATATCACAAACCAAAGTAACAAGGAGAATATTTATAACTTTTTCTCAACCCAACATACCCCCCAATTTACCTTTTTTCATTTCCTCATGCAACAAGAGAGTTTATATGCAAAACAACGATACTGAATGGTGGATAGGTCTCTTCCCTAGGTCTTCGGAACCCATGCTTACCTTTAAACTCTTCAAAAACAACATCTTACCTTTTCTTACGAATTTCATAAACACTCTGATAACCCTCTGGAAGACACCAAATAATGGGGGGACTGTACCTACATCCAATCCAGGAAGGCCCTTCTTCCATGATCATTTTGGCATACCTTTCTAACCTGAGAGCAGCTACTTGAAAATTCCTAAAACCAAATGGTTCCTTTTTCTTGACATCGTTTGAAGAGACACTCCATCTTAATTTGGCAGCAGAAAAGGCTTCTTCTTTAATTTCTCCAAAATACTACAGCCCTGAATGTACAACGTGTCTATGGAAAAGATTCCACAACCTTCTCCCTCTTAATGAATCCTCTATGTTGCATGATGGTATCAAAGGGTTTAGGAGGTTCCCCTATGATCCATAGTTCTAGTCCATTCTCCCTTTTCATGAAGACTTTATGTGATTTGACCCACCTAAGTTGATTTTTGTAAAAAGACAAAAAGGCCTGAAATTGGATATCCTGAGTGAATGGATTGGGGTTTTCTTCTCTGTTTTCTTCTAGAATGAAATTGTGAAGATATAGTTCACAAAAAAATTATTGTACTCCATCATCTTGTTATTTAAAACATGAAACAAAATTAGAGACAGTGGTAAAATCAGAAGGTGTTCCTTCCCTAATGGATTTTACTTTTAATAACATATAACATTCTAATAGAAATAGGGAATAATTAGTAGCAGGGGCCCTGCACGCTAATATATCAGGATAAATGGAGCAAACATTTTTTATTTTCTCCAAAGATACATAAAGTTGACCCTATACCTTCTTCACCTTTTCTTTAGCTCTATTGAGGTCAACAAAGGTTTCATTCTCAATTGCTAACATGAATCGGAGTTGTCTGACAACTTTCTGATGTTCTGTCACTCTCACCATTTCACTTTGACATTGGGTTAGGGGTTGTTGGGATTGTTCCAATTTTTCTTCCAACCTTCTAATAGTGGCATCCTGTTCAGTGGAATGAAATAATTCTTTAGTCTGAGCAGTTGTTTCTATTATTGTTGGAACATCTGTCTGAGTTTCTATTTCAACCGATTCCAAAGGAGAATGAAATTTTGTTTGTGTTTCAACATAATTAGTGTGAATTTCCCTTCTAGGATGTGGATTTTTTCCTTGTACTCTATCCCTCTTAAATTTTTTCTTCTTATGGGATTTGTCATCTTGTTCCAACCACTTCTTAATTTGTCTAATTCTTTATTTCAATATGCAAACCTTTTGTTTTAATACTTTTATTTTCTTGACCCTCTTCCTCAATGTCTTATTTTCATGTTCCAATTTTTTGATTCTGTTATTGCCTTTTCCTATTGTTTCTTTCTGTCTAAGGGGAATTTCAAGGTATTCCCCACCTTTATCAATTGGTAATTGATTCCCTGTATCTTCTGGGTGCTCT
>ML806538.1:0-13753 GCA_009831015.1 Picea engelmannii | reverse complement strand
GAATAATGTCACTCGGTGATCTTTTCAATTTTAGGGAGTCTGAAAAGAGCTTAACTATGGACTACGGGGGGGTTTCTTTTTCGTAAATTTAGTCCCTCAGGCCCGAAAAAGGAATAAAATTATACCTGAGGATACTCTTCTAAAGAACGGGAATTCAATAGAGTATTCCTTTGTTCGTACAGTTGACCGTCTGGACCGAAAAAGGGGTAAACTACCGCCGGACAGACGTGACTTCAAATTTCAGTTTAACGAGCGTGAAAGGTCACAAGATCGCTCGACAATCTTTTCATTTTTAGAGGGTCTGAAAAGGGCTTAAAAGGAGACCCGTTATGTGTTGGGAGTCTGGAGGGTAAGACAAAGAGTAAAAAAGACCCATGCAAATGAGGCACAAACTTGTATTCATGAAAGACTATATGGACTCCCGAGCCTACAGTGTTGTTAGAAATGGAATGGACACCATAATGCAACCAGGACCTACCTAGGGCATCCATGTTTTAGTAAGCTCTACCACCAAGTCATGACACTTCTATAATAGATATGACGGTTCTGTGTCACAATAGGATGGGATCGATCCTATATCATAAGAAAAGGCAACGAGATGCAAAATTTGGGGTGATAGCCTAACCTATATGCTCAAGTTGATTTTTGAAAAATAAAAAAATTATGGACCGTCAATATAATTTTATTTTTTATTTTTATTTTTCGAAACTCAAAAAAAAAGTGTCCCAATACCTAATCAAATCATTCCCATATAACTCCTGGATCACTCAAAATGGTTTTTGGTATAAAGAAACTGATAAGGGGGCCCAAAAAAGTGACAAAAGAGGCCAAAAAGTCTATAAATAGAAGCTGGCAGCTCATTATCACCATTGCTGATTTGGAAATTGACTCTGGAACCAAAAGACCCCCTTTGCCAAAGATCGTGATTCCGGGAGCTACAGTGGATGAAACGGACTTCTGCTTGGACCAAGTAAGTACAAACTCCCTTATCTAGCTATTCAATACTTCATTTTTAGCATTTAGTTCATTTTGTGGGTGGGTGTCGACCTCAAAAAGGTCGGCCCTAGGTACACACAGGTTGTCCAGAGACAGCCCGCATGTACACGCGTGCAACGTAAAGTCATCACGCGTGTAAACATGACTGTTGCCTCGACAGGCCGCGTGTACCCCCCTAAATTGATGAAAAAGTAAATGAAAACATGTATTGACCCTCCTTTACCTTGTTGTGTTGGCAGGATGTATGTTCAGTGGAGGGAAAGGGATCACGAGGTCGCCAATGAGTTAGTGGCTGCAGATCCGAATGTTGTGGCCGTGCTGATGCAGTGCGGTTTTCTAAAATTCTTTTTATGTCCATTCATGCGTGCGCAACCAAGGCTACTGAATGCCTTGGTTGATTACTGGCACCCTGATGCAGAGCCGTTCATGCTAGAGGGGCAATCCTTGGTGCCCACCACCGCGGATATTTACTTTCTGACTGGCCTCTCAAGGAGAGGGGAACCAGTCAACTTTCAGACTTTTCCTGCGGGGACGAGCAAGGTCTCAGAGCTGATAGATGAGTACTATGAGGCTGGGACAGATCATAGAGGTTCCTCGGTACCTGTTAGCAAGATTACTAGCCTTGCACTACAGACTATCCTGTTCCTTATTAGGCAGATTACCGTCTCAGCAGTCGTGCATCAGGCTTCGCACGCACAGATGAACTATGCAATCCAGTGCATGAATGCACAAATTTTTTATTGGAGTACCACACTGTTGGAGTGTATGAAGAGGAAATTGACAGATTGTCGACAACGGACACATAGGAACTTCGGGTTTGGGACCATCCTGTGTTCGTTATTTTTCGAGAGAGTTCCGTGCTTCAGTCCTCGACTGACAGTACGAGGACATCTGGCCACTTTCCCCGCAGTATGCAGATGGGAAGTGTTACTGCCGCGACAGGGTGGTAGAAGGACCGTGGAGGCCTTCAAAAATGACTTTTTTTCTTGGCTGTCATGACAGATCCCTGCTATAGAGGACTACCCATATGTGAGGATTCACTTCTCCAGAGATCCAGAGATACCAGTGCCTCCTGGTGAGGAGCGAGGGGAGATGGGTAAGCCTCCACTTGTACATTTTATTTTTTTGCATATGTAATTTTTATGTCTTTTTGATATATATATCATGTTTTTTTATACCAGAGTATTTGATGAGTGAACGTGTATTGCATGCAGATGTGGGACCCGTACAACCTGGCGACTATGCACAGAACAGGCATCGCCCACGACCGGAAGCCATAGTTGCCGTCGTTGGGGGAGCAGCAGTAGCAGGGAACCTCCCAGCAGGAGAGGCCGAGAGGGTCCTTAGGCGAATTGAGCGGAACTTTACTGCGCTCACTCACACAGTCCCTATGGAAGAGATAGAGGACCTGCCACCGTCCATGCAGACTCATGTTGTGGGGGCACCTCGGACATGGGTCTGATTGTTTAGGCGTTTGGCCCAAGCTGTACATGATTATAACAGGACTCATAGGCCCTGAACAGACTTTTAGACGTTTTATGTGCCACGAGCCCTGATCTATATATATTTTTTGAGGGCATAAGCCAGGTGACTCGTTATTGTTCCCACTTTTGAGGCGCGTGCGCCCATCTATGTACTCTGAGGATTTTATGATGTTTATATATGGTTTTTTATCTTTTTTTTGTGTTTTATGGATTATGTATGCAAAAATGTATTTACATGTTTATGTCCATGATCTTTTTATATGTGGGCAAGATCCCAATCAAAAATGTGATTAGCTAGAATATCTGTCATTTGATTTAAACTCCTAGGAACATGAAAATATGTAATATAATCAAAGTTGAGTTCCAAGAGACATACCCTAAGGAATCGTCGGTGTAAATTTGGGTCATGAACCCAGTATATTCTGTTTAGCTGTGACACAACCAGTTGAGCATCTAGATAGACCCGGAGACAAGAAATACCCAACGACAAAGTGTCACGAAGCAACTCAATAACTTCACTATACTCAACAACATTATTTGTGGTGTCACCTAAGCATATACCTACGGAAGATAACAACTGACCCTGTGGTGTAAAGATTACCCAAGCTGCAGAGGCAAGCCTCCACGTGTGTTGAATAGCACCGTCCGCATACCCAACGAACACCTCGGACTCACTTGACATTTTCCATATTGACGAAAGATAGCATCAATGACATGTCTATAACACATTTTTAAAAGAAATGTAAAAAGTAATAGTACAAAGACTATACATATGTTACAAAAAGTTACCCACAGTGACCTTTCTATGAGTAATACTTCTTGAGGTAGAGCCCATTTCTAGGCTCCGCCAAAGGATTCCCTTCAAAATCGACAAAACGATAAGCGCCCTTTTTTAATACCTCTTTAATAATGAAGGGTTCGAACCACATGGGTTTAAACTTTCCTGCCCCCAGGGGGTCCTTGTCTTGGTCATAGACCAGGAAAAGGTCGCCCTCAGAAAAAATCTAAGGATGAATGGACCTATCATATTGACACTTAACCTTATGTTTATGAGCCTCATTGGCCAGGGCCGCATCGCGACGCTGTTCATCAAGCTGCTCAAGGTGTACTAACTGTTCTTCAAGTGGAGAAGTGTTTGGCAATAACTGTACTGTCAATTTCAGAGATGGGATTTGACATTCGATGGGCAAGGCTGCCTCCAGCCCGTAAACGAGTTGGAAAGGTGAGAAACCTGTTGCAGTCTTAACAGATGTTCGGTAAGCCCATAATGTCGAGTATAACATCAAATGCAAATTTGACTTGGCTGAGTTGATAGTTCCTTGTAGAATAGTCTTAAGAGTTTTGTTTACAGCTTCCACTTGCCCATTGGCTTGGGGGAAGTAAGGTGAGGAATGTTCTTGCTGTAACCCAAGCTTTGATGTTAATTCGGACATCATTTGGTTCTGAAAGTGACTGCCATGGTCAGTGACAATATCTCTCGGGGATGTCGAACCGTGCTATAATCTGGTTGAATAAGAAGAGAGCTACAGTCTCTCCATCATCTTTAAACATCAACATAGCTTCGACCCACTTAGTGAAGTAGTCAATAGCTACGATGATATAGTGGTGCCCCCTTGTCGACGGGGGGTTGCATGTAGTGTAATCAATCCCCCACTTAGTGAAGGGACCAACTGTGCTGATAGGAAACATAGGAGTTGGATGTGCCCTCATCTTCTGAGAGAAGTTTTGGCACGGATGGCACTTCTTGATCGACTCAATACAATCTTTGATAAGTGTGGGCCAGAAGTAACCAGCTCATAAAATCTTTTGGGTTGTTGCCAACCCAGATAAGTGACTATCACAAGCTCCTGTATGACAATCGTTGAGCACTATGACGACCTCCTCATGAGTGAGACATCGACGCAAGACGCAGTCTACACCTCTCCGATACAGCGTATCATTGAGTATTAGATAATTCTTAGCCTGATGGCATATCCGCCGATGCTCGTCACGAGAAGTAGAGGTGGGGCACTTCAAAGTCTGGAGATAGATCAGTATATCTCCGTACTAGAGGTCTGAAGATTCAATCAAAAAATATCCCCCCATATAGGTGATTCCTTAGGCACAACGTCACCTGACTCAACCAGAAGTTCTAAAATAAGTTCCGCGAAGACCAATGACTTCTTGGACATGGCTGAAACGAAGTCTAAGTCAAATTCCTGGAGGATGACCATCCATCTACTGATTTTTCCACCGATAACACGTCATTTCAACATGTACTGGAATGGATTTATGACAGCGATGACAGTGATCTTGCGAAACAGAACATAATGACGGAACCGTTGAACAGCATGAACTGCGGCCAACGCAAGTTTTTCGAGATGGGAATAATTAAGTTCCGGTCCTATGAGGACTCGACTCAGGTAATAGATCATGTATTCTAAAAAAAAATCATCTTCCTGAACTAAAACCATGCCTATGGTTGACTCTGCGACAACCAAATATAATAGGAAGTCTTTGTTATAATTAGGTGGCCATAGCAAAGGTGCAGTGGTGAGGGCGTTTTTTAATGCTTCGAAAGAGCATTGAGCAGCTTCATCCCAGAAAAAGGGAACATCTTTCTTCAGTAAACACATAAACCCCTTGGTTATTTCAGCATAGTTGGCGATGAAGCATCGTAAGAAGTTCGCCTTGCCTTGAAGACTTTGAAGTTGTAAGATTATGCGTGGGGGGGGGGAATTGGATTATTGCCTCCACCTTAAGAGGCTCCACCATGATCCCTGTTGTTGATACGATGAAACCTAACAAGCATCCTAATGTGATGCAAAAGCTGCACTTGTTGGGATTCAAGCGAATCCTGAAGTAGCGACAGCGTTCGAAGATTAGTCTGAGGTGCGTAGGATGATCCTTTCACTTGCGAGAGCGTGATGCTAAATCATCTAGATAAGCCTCGACTATATGTTTGAGGTCGTGAAACACAAAAGACATAGCCCGCTAGAAAGTGGCTCCAGCATTTTTGAGGCCAAAAGGCATCTTACGATAGGCGAATGTACCCCACGGAAAAATGAATGTCGTTTTGTGTTGGTCTTCAGGTTTGATTTGGATTTGATTATATCCTGAAAAACCATCCATGAACGAAACGGATTCACAACCGGCACATTCATCAATAATCTGGTCAATGAATGGGGTTGGAAAATTATCTTTTGGACATGCCTTGCTCAAATCACGGAAATCGGTACATACACGAATCATGCCTTGTTTTTTATCGACCGGCACGGGGTTTGACACCCATTGAGTCAAATGAATAGGATAAATGAAACCTGCCTTGAGAAATTTCTCAACCTCAAGCTTAATGGCTGCTGCTTTCTTAGGATTAACTGGACGAGGTTTTTGTCGAACAGGCTTGGCATCAGGATACGTTGTGATTTCATGTTCAACTATTTTTGGATCGATACCTGGCATTTCCTCATAACACCAGGCAAAAACATGACGAAACTCTTTGAAAAGATCCGTATAAATTTGAACCTCTTCGGGGGAGAAATCCGCTCCGACGAAGACATTCTCCACGACGCCAGGGTTTCGGGACATGTTAATAGGTATGGTTTCAGCGATAGTCACCATATTTCCCTTAGCATAAATTTCCTGTGTAGCTAAGAGATTAATAGGACATGGTTGATCTCCCGTCATGGTGATAGTGAATTCTCCTGCCTCAATTCGGCGTAACTCTAGGAGGAAATATGATCTGTGATGAAGATCGTCCCAAGGTTTCTCTGGACTAGTCATTGCTTCGATTACTGCTTCATCAGAAGGCAAGACTAAGTCTAACGAATCGATGTTGGCGAGAGAACCCTGAGCCCAGATAGGCTCTAGAGGTGGATCCAACTCCTGTACGGGAGTCAGATCAGGGTTAGCTGAAGCTTGCTGGACTAAAGAGTATGCTACTTCAGCGGCTGACAAGGGCATGGACATGCCAGAGTACCCCATCTTATCCATCGTGGCTGATGGGGAAGGAAGAATCCACGGATCCTCAAAGTAAGTTGTGCGGAACGACGAAACTTGAAAAATCTCAGCCTTGTGGTGATTAGATATAAACTTGACATCGTCATGAGGAGGTGGGTAATCGAAGGTACCCATCAAGTATGGGCACAAACCAAATCCTATGTTAACGACACCGGCTTGAGGATTATCAATCATGGGGACCGTGGATGCCCCCAAAGCTGGGTCAAGTCTAGAGAAGGACAACTGATCGATGGTCACTATCCAGCCCTCATGTGGAAACAACAAGACTCAGAAAACTGTAGCAACAACAACTTGCATAGAATAAGTCCAACTCCAACCTAACAAGAGGTTATAGTCGAGGGGAGCATCGACTACCTATACTTCAACGCACATGGTCTTCCCTCCTAACTGCATAGGGAAAGAAGGAACGATGCCATGTGGTCGGAAAGAATGGCCGTCAAACGCAGTGAGGAGAGTAGGTGATGGAGACAATGCGGGTTGACCAATGGCTTTCCAACATGCTAACGAAATAACGCAAGTCGAAGCACCCTCGTCGACCACCGTGCGGAATATATTCCGTGTAAAAATTTTCATGGGATGAGCCACTACTATCTAAAATGCGACATGGTAAGGCAGACGAGGTTTTAAGTCGGTCATATCTAACATGATGGTACCTGGGTTACAAGTCTCAGTAGAGCCTAAAGCAGTAAACAAGGCTTTTCTCTGAGCAGGGCAGCTTTGGAGGACCTCCAAAGCAGACATCGCACAAGGGGTTTGTGATAAATCTTCCACCACAGAGTAATTATGGGCGGCCCTTGCGTTTGGGTTGTGAGAAGCTTTCTTAAATGCACCCTTTGGAATACGTGTCATTGTTTCTCCCAACATCTTCTCGATCTGTAGAGGAAGAGATGGGAGTTCAGCTTCTTTACCCTTCTCATAGGCACTTGGCTTACTATAGTCGTGTGCTCTAGTCATTATGAAAGCATCACCCCTAACCATATATACGTTCACGGCTGAAGAATTGTTTGGAGGAGGGAAGGTTTCTTGGCTACCCCCTTCGGAACTTGTAGAGGCTTGAGTTAAGTTTTGTCCATGCTGAAAGGGATTAGTCAACACGTCTTATTGTTGCTGTGTGACAAAATTTTGGGCCTCTGCAAGTCGAGGACGAAGATGGGTCGGGTGGTCTTCGGCACACAAGTTGCACGGATACCTCGCCTTCCGTTTTTCCGTGGTGCCCTCTCCAACATTATCAGTGGGTTTTTTCTCCCCCTTACCCTTCTTTCGTTGTTTTTTCTTCCCTTCAGGCTGCTGGGTGGCCTTTAGGTTAGTCGTCTGCACAGAGTCTACTTCCGACGTTTGGGTAGGAGGAGTAGCCAAAGTAGTAGTCTGGTTGGCCGCTGAGTGTTTTATAGATAACTGTTGAAATTTCTTTGTCAATTGCTCAGCGGGCTTAGTTTGTGTTAATCCAACAATACCATCGACAAGTGGTCCCGCTCTCTGTCTAGTTTTATCCAGTATCGATCGTGGTGCATTTGGCAGAATGTTGTACAATAAACCAGACTGAGAATAGATGAGCTCAAACTGTTGATCCCTCATGATGGCATCTTCTTTGGAGAAAACTCCTGAAGTCATGACGTCTTTGGATAATTGTGGGACTAAAGACTTAAGGAACCACTCAAGCAGGAATGCTGGTGGGACTGGTACTTTGATTAGACTCTTTCGGCGTCTCCACTCTTGAATGTGATCAGAGATATGGGCTGTTGTTGTCTGTTCAAAATTGACCAGTAGCTCTATGTCGACGTCGTATCTCACAGGTAACTGAAAATGGTTCAGGAAGGCCATCGCCAGTTCGCCAAAAGAAGAGTATCTTGAGCGATCAAGCTTGATGTACCATTTCGCAGCACTCCCGATAAGAGTGCATTGAAACAATCGCAACTGGATGGAGTCATCTTTCAATGAGTTATATGAACACCAAAGATGGAAGGTAGTCACATGATCACCTGGATCTTCGTTAGGCTTGGCCTCAAACTTTGGAATGTCCAAAGGCAACTTCATTGGCATAGGAGGCCAACGTGGATCATGACAAATAGGATCATTTAACAACCTTGTCAAATCTGGCAAGTGTAACGTCGCCAGGAATGGTAGTTTGGGTTGTTGTTGATAGCCTGGGAAAAAGGGTCATAGAGTTTGACTGGCACCAGGTTGCCAGGAAAAGTTTGGCTGCTAGCCCAGATTCTGGTAGAAACCATGGCCCTGACCAGCGTAAGGATTTTGCATCTATGGAGACATCATTGGTTGATTCCCCATAAAGGACATAGGATGTTGGGCATTCATCGTGTTTGACGGACTTTGGGAAGGATTAACCCATGCCGGTCCTGATGGGAGAGGCATAGAAGTTTGTCCAGGGTTCCATTGACTGTGGAAATAATTACCCCGGAATGACATTCCCAAGGAGGGAACGGATCCTTGACCTGAGTTCCAAGGTCCTGCTATATGTGCCCCTGGCGCAGGAATAGTACCCTACGCCGGATTAGACTGTCCAAAAATGGGAGTGCCCCCAGACGGGAAAGCGGTGGATGCGAAAGTGTTGTTACCAAACGTCCTGTTCCAAACAAATGGTGATGAACCTACCGACATAGTGTGCGCAGGTGTTCCTTGACTCCCGGCTCCAAATGAACTAGTGTGTGCAGGCTGCCCGGCGGACTGCTGATGCAGACCACCAAGCGAAGGGGACGAAGGAGCGATATGACCTCTAGCATAAGGGAAAGCGTTAAAAGGGACAGGAATGCCCCCCAGTTGACCTTGCAAAGGAGCGTTAGAGATCCCTTCCCCCAGGCCCAAAGTCTGTAAAGTGGAGTGAGTGAGTGCAGGACTTGTACCTGAACTAGGTATACCGTATGAAAACGGAGAGCCTGTCGCACTAGGTATGAAGGGAATTGTGGTCGTTGTGATAGATGGGGTCAATCCACTATGCGACGTAGTTGCAGTCGAGACCATGGTGACCCAGACCAACGACGACAAGTTAGGAGATGCTTCTCCTGTGTCAGCAACGGTGGTGGGAATGGAAGTATTCCCAGAGGAAGTAACAACATTTGTTTCCATAGCTGTGTGAGGCACTGATAGGCGTTCGTAAAATTGGATTGGTACACTGATCGATGACCAAGTATCATTGGTTGGGGTTTCAACCGAACCAATATTGGTGGTTGATTCCTCCGAGAGTTGTTCGGGCACAATGGTTTGTAACCCGGTTGCTTCGAAAGACCCTTGTTGGTCTAGCTTCTGTCTCAATGGTGGCGAGGGTGGCTCCAGTATAACCGGCGGCAGGCCCAGAAGCCTTCGTGATCGACGGAGATCGGGATCCTCCACTGTGTGAGAAGATCCAAGACACGCTAAGGTATTCTACACATTCAAACAGTAACACACACTAAAAAGAAGCCCCTAAGAGATAATACAAGCAATCGCTAACTATTTTGAAGAATAGTTACAACAACCAACACTAGAGAAACTTACCGGTGCAAGTGCAACTCGAACATGGAAGCACCCTCCGGGCATACTCTGAAAATCGTGGCCCGATGTTTGTCCTAGGTACCGCGGTATACCCCCACAGCCACCTATGTATGTCCCTAAAAAGATTGGCAACTAGTTTTCTAGCACGCGAACAGTCACCAGGCGGGTATAGTCGAAAGTCGGGTAGACCACAATGAGCAGGGTATCAAGCCCGAAACCTGTCAAGGGTATCGAGAGAAAATGGTCTGGAAGACAACTGAGGACCTCGAATGGATTCAAGACCCATGAAGCCCCGTGGCAAATGCAACCGACGGAATCCCAAAACAAATCCTCGATATGTGTTCTCCACTATGCTTGGTCCGGCTTTGGAGGGGTTATCTCCGCTACCTTTCCTCACGCGACCTCGTGTTTAGCCCCTGTGTTAGAGGGGGGTCACGGATAACTTCCACAAAACTGGACTTCTACAGTCCCTATCACAGACTCCAATGTTTGGTTTTGAATGGCCTTGGAGAGTTTCCTCTCCAACCTAATCCAAGGCCCTAGTCCTGAACTAGTTTGTGAACCCTACAAACAAAAAGTCTAATAAATTTTAAATTAGCATTGCTTTTATGGGCTTTTTTACGTCACGGGGTATGAAGGTGAAACTGATGATGTGTAAAGACTCAAAGCAAAAAAAAATGAAAAAAGGTGGAAACAAAAGAATTTTACTAAATGCAAAAATCAACAACTTTTCACAAAGAAATACTTCTTTTTCTTTTCAATTTTTCTAAGATTTCATGTAGCAAACATAAAGGAATTTCGCTCGACTACGAGCTACTTATGCTCTAAATGCACTGCAAAAAAATTATGAACAAAAATACTTCTCCCTAGCTATTGATGCAGAAACACAATCTTCAAACAAATAAGAAAATGAAAAGATTTTTTTTTCTCTTTTTTTTTTATTTACGTGCTAATCAAGCAACTAAGGGAAAATACTGACAAGCCTAAAACCAAGAAAAAACAAAATTTTGTCTTTAAGCGTAGATCGCAAAGAATTAGAGCAAAGACACCCAATGGAAATCAAGAAAGCACAGACTCTTACGCTTGTCTAAAAACCATAAAACAATTTTTTTTCTTTTTATCTTTTCTATCAACTATCAACTAAGAAAAAACAGGCTAAGGGTAAGAGGCCCTAACCTACTGACTGTGCAACCCTAGACTCAAACACCTGAGAGGAACACTTCTCACCACAGGAAGGGATGAATGCCCCCCCTTGATTGAAAAGAATCCTGTCAAGCACGCTACTGTCACTGAAACAACACGTGTGCAAACGCGTGCTGAGCTACAACAGAGCGCGTGTACCTGCGGGCTGCACTTTCACAGGCCGCATGTATGTATAAAATCTAAGACAAAAATAAGCACAGGAAACCCAGACGAGGAAGAGGCCTATGGTATTGATAACCAGGGTCTCTTGAAGGCTTGGATGCTTCTTCCAACAGAAAATAAAAATAATTGAAAGGAATAACAAAACGCAATAAAGCAAACTGAGACAAGACAATGAACCAGCAAGACTCAGACAAGATCCAGAAAGCCCCCTGAGAATGTATAATTCTGACAGGGAAGAGGAGGACTACCTCTCAAGCTCTCTGACTCCTACATGCTACCGAAACCTCTACAACTAGCATTCACATGCGGGATGTAAGAGATTAGGGCGCGGGTGCACACGTTCAGGCCTTCTGCAGGCCACGTGTACCTCTGTGTGTCCCGATAATTATCGTTAAGCAACAGTCAAGGAAAAACTAGTATAAAGAACCAGGTTCCCTGCTAGCTCAGACCTAACAGAAAATAGACAACATGTAATAAAGGCCAATATTAATAAGGTCTAGAAATAAGGAGGAATAAGCCAAATGTAAGAAGACCTAATAGAATATTTCTCTTCTAGAAGGATCTTCCCCAGATTATTCTTTTGGATAGATAGATTTAGTATAAATAGGAATAGAGGGTATGATAAATCTTGTCTTGGAGATTATTGTAATAGAGCTCTACTCTACTGTAGGTTTCCCCCTCGATGAGACAAGTGAACATTGTTATCATTAATCAAGGTGCTCTTTATGGTGCTATTTCTAGTGCTATTCTGGTATTATTCTGGTATTTTTATGGTTATATCTTTGTTTCTCTACCATTTCTATGCTAAAATATTTTTGGTTTGCATACTATTTTATATCTAGAACACTACAAGTGGTATCAGAGAAACTTCCTTGGAAGAAAATTGTGGGTTAAATTTTTTCAAGGTAGAGACGTATTCTGACATCTTAAAGCTACAGAGATATGTTGTTACGCGCATAAACCCACAGTCAAGGAGTCATACATGCATGAAATAAAAGAAGTACTTAAGCGCACATATGTTGGCCACCCTTGTAACCCATGTTGGTAGCCCTTTGAGTGGTATCACATCAGAAAAAACCTGTATATGTATCGACCTAGATATCCTAAATCCCTACATAGATAAACCAATTAGTTGCCTGATTGCTATAGTACCACCGAGAAAAACACTTGGAAAGATACTCTCTAGTACTTGTGTAGTTAGGTAGTATGACTAAGGGCATAGTATATCCTCCTTAGTTGGTGCCCTGAGATATTGGGTCAAGTACTATTGTTTGATGGTGCACGTATATCAGAGAGCTATAGCATAGGGAAAACCATTGTCTATAGAAACCTTGAATATCCTACCCCTAGAGATGGAAACAGAAAAAAAAAGAACAAACAAGATCTGGTCGTGAAATTACTACACATTTCTTCTTGTTAAGTATTTGGATATTTCGTCACTATAGTATTATTCAAGCCAGAGTATAACTCCACAGGAGTAAAACAAAAAACTAGTGGTCCTACCAACACACTTATTTGGGACCAATCCCACTAGGTTCCTCTCTTCTCCCCGATTCCAGTGATACCTATCATTTTTAACACATTTTTGTTTTGTGGACCCGACCCTTCTCCGACACCCTTATTTGGCCGCTATCCCATTGGATGCCCCTTTTCACCTTGATAGAAGTGGTACATATCATTTGAAACCTTTATTCTCATTGGTGTCACCCACCCGTCCAGATCCCTTTTGTCTCCCCTATACCATTTTCCTTCCCATTTTTCCAAATGGCTACCACAAGATCCCAATAACTAAATACCTTGATTGTTGACACCCGCCAGAACCAAGATGATCCGTATTTTATGAGCATAACGAAATGAATACAAATTATTAAAATATGCTTAACACAGAATAACAGAGATACAATAAGACTATTTTTCTATTCAATAAGGAAATAACTTGAAACTGTAAAATGCAGCGGAAAACAAGCTTGTTGGAATGGTGGTGGCTTATCTCTGAGAAGAGATGTGACGACTGCACTCATTTGAAAAAACATGATTACAATGAGGCTCTTAAGGTATTTTTACAATAAACAGGAATTCCAAAAACCCTAGACATCCAAAAACCTAACCCTAGGAGATGAAGCACCAAAAGTCATATGGGTCCTGTTTGGGTAAGTTAGTACATCAACTTCTCAGGGTCGCAACTTTTGCATATGATCTTTGTTTTAAGCACATGATATCCCATTGGAAAGGTATCATCAAGGAGATTTATTCATGGGGCTCAATGAGATCCTTCAAATATCATTGAGAATATCAATCCTGAAAAACCTTCATTTAGGCCCTCAAAATGGCCCCAGAAGTTAGAAACTCCTAAAAATAGTAAATTGCCAAAATTGCCAGAAAATTGTTTTAAGAGAGTTGGAAAAGGTGGGTGGCCATTGATA
>ML806537.1:199218-211955 GCA_009831015.1 Picea engelmannii | reverse complement strand
TGTTACAACTTGAGTGACTGTCTATTGTTCATTTTCATGAATTTTGGTTGGAGATGAAAATATTGATTTTTTGTTTCCTTGAATGGATTCTTCATAATTTCATAACACCCTTCTAATCTCCTTCAACTCCCTATAATGCATAATAAGTCAATGAAAATTATGGACTTCTTACCACTTGAAAGTAATCTAATCATTGAGCTACAAAAATATGTTGCAAATCCATTTGTTCCAATGAAGATATCAAATAGTGCACCAATACTCCAATCCAAAGGGTCTTGGACAAATTCATAGAGTGGAAAAGGGAAATACTCTACCCAAATAGAGAAAAAAGAAATCAAAAGAACCTAGAGTGTACTTATACAACAATACCTTTGAAATGTTAAGACTTTCACTATTTCTACTGGAAAATGCATGGATGAACTTTAACCTAGGATTTTAATCTTATTAGACAACTTTATAAATTGAAACGTTGTCTTGAAATGACATTCATGGCTGCTACAATCATTGTTGACTCGGTTTTGTTTCGACTCTTTGTCCATATTCAGATTCCTATACATGGACATATTACGAACAACGAATCAGACCAAACCATGTTTTAACATCAATGCAAATGATATCATTCTACGAGATATTGGAGGACGATTGTTGACTCTGCGCATAGTCCATAACATGGAATCTGTACATAGTCCATCTAGATTTCGTGCAGAGTTCATATGGACTCTGTGAAATTCGCACAAAGTGCCACATGGTCTCTGTCCAATTGAAAACACTCCTGGAACTATTTCTTTAAAAAATCATTAAACATAATAAAGAAAAAATAGAAAAAACATTCAATTGGATAAGACTAGAAAAAACTCTGAGAAACGTTTTTCACCCATAAGAAACTTGGACAATCCTAAAGACTAAATCTTTTCAAGTTATTATCTTATACAATAAATCTTGAAGTGCATGCCTTTGTGGTTCTAGAATCTTCTCTTTACTCCTTCCTAAACTAGTGGATGCTCTTCTATGTCCATGCAAAGTCCAAGAGGCTTTGAATTACTAAAAGTATGTACACAATATTCCAAGAGCACTAGAACAAACCTTCCTATGTTATTCCTTGTCATGATGAATTTGTCTTGTGTAAACATTGTTTCACTATACTTAGACCTACCTACCTTGGTTGTCATGGAACACTATTAAAATTTCGTCTTCTCCTCTAATTAGGTTTCTTGGTTGTGATTCCATTTAATCCTTAGAAATACCTTGACTAATTTTTACACACACATACATATATCAATTCAATATTACAATGTAAATAAACATACATGCACAACAATTTCCCCAAATCACTACGACAAATATTTAACAACATGCATTTTTTACTCAATGATTTTGATCCAATTATACAATTAATCATTCAAACACACAAATCTCAAATTATTAGCTTGTTACATAGAAGAAAATATTAACAAAAATATAAAAGTCTTCTACATATATAATTAGAATTTCTTCTAGTTATGTCATCTTTTTGATACTCATAATGTTAATTCCATACATTTGGCATGGTTTCCTCTTAATTTACATAATAGAGGCTAAATTATGGACTATATAGCATGAGTTGATGGATGACGCAATCTTAGAAATCTACACATAATTCCTAGAAAACCCATAATATATATCTTGAACATAATCATTCACCAATTTATGCTCATAACATTTACTCAAACGAAAAATACAATAATTAATTCTTGTAACTTAAATATTTAAGATAAAAATACTTAGTTGTTATAGCGCTTATGGAAATATCTCCATAGGATCATTTTTCCTCCCAACCATAGGCATTGACTGATGTGCGTGCCACCTCCAAGATGGGAATGGAGCAACAAGGGTGAATATGTTAGCTTGAGCACTCTCACATAACCCAAACCTAATTTTCAATATAATTGGGATTCCCTCTTTGAAGGATAAAGCTCCAAACAACTCAACCCATAACATTGGCCAAGTAAGGAAAAATATCTAATATGCTAGATTAGTATGTTTCTTAAACCTATAAAGACGTTCTTTTTTAATTTATTTTTTATCTTCATTGAATAACTCCTTAGTGAATCAACATAGGTAAAATCATAGTCCATTTATAAATGATTATATCCTTATCCTAGACTTGGTGATTTGTGCCTCAGTCCTCATGACTGAAAAAACCTAACTTTCCAAGCCTCACTTATTAGACTTGGCTAGCTAAGACAAACTGAAAACTGCCATTATTAAGTGCCTAAACTCGATCATGCTCAACCAAGATTGAATGTTCCATCTAGCAAAGAACTATACTATAATCAATATCCATACTTAACCTTCAACCTTTGTCTCTAGTTAAGGTGTTTGATCCATCTAACTTCAACGTGCCTTTTTCGAAGGCATATCACATTCCACCTTTTCCAAACAAATTGATCGTAGATCTCTTTAAGTCCAAACTTGGGCTAGGCTTATAGACATGGATGAAGAGTATGGGGATAGGAGGTATTGTAGTAGTTAACGTTTTTTTCTCATTTAAGAATAAATTATATGACTTGAATATGTCATTTTTTTCCCTTCTAATGAAAAATAGTATTGGCCCCATACTTGTGAGAATAAACTCACAAATTTATTTGTAACTTTCTTTAATAATTTCCTATTCCTCGAACTTGTTTATACCTTATGTTTTCATTTTCTTGGATTTTGAAAGGATGGATCGAGGTGAGTCATTGGGACGCGAGTCTCCAAATATTCCTCGCAAACTCTCGAGGCTTTCCAATGAAGGAATAAGAGGGACCCCCAGTCCAAAAAATACACCTAGGTTGTTAGAGACCCCTATTTCAACAATGTACCATAGTCATGTAGGGGTAGCTAGTGACATAAGGAAGTCTAGTGGAAGGAAGATATTATCAGATGAATCAGTTAATAGAGCATCAATACAGAGTGCTCGGGATATAGTTGGGGATTCAACCTATTTAAATAGTTTGAACATAAATACCCCCACTCTAGAGAATGTAGAGACCCCATCACATCAACAAGATATGTTTGGTAAATTTCTTCTATTTTTTTATTTTTAATTTTTTTTTGTGTCTATTTTTTATATGTTTTTTATGTGTTTTTGTTCAATGTTGTGAATATTTTCAATTGTTTCTTTGTGTAGAGGATCGGTTTTATCAGGGGGATGATAATGAAAGAGAGAGTGAAAATCAAGAAGAGTCCAATGTTCATGTAGAGGGTGAAGGTGGATCAAGGAAACGTTATCAAAAAAATGAAGATTACGCCCCTACGACTACCCATCCCTAAGATTTTGGGGAAGAGATTCCTTGGGAAGGAAATGTTGAAGCAATGATGCTCCAATAATGCTCATCCCATCATGCTAAGCTTGAGAATGATATTAGGCATATGGCTCTCCCTGCAGAGAGAAAGCAAATATTGGAGATTTTTTTGCATTCTTTGCAAAACTTTATTAATGTATATCAGAACCTTGGGCCAACGTATGATACCTTCATAGATTTGATGAGAAGACGAAATTCATAGGTGATGGGCCCTGATAAATGGGAAGCATTAAAAAACATAGTTTCAAAAGAGGAGGCAATTTCAATGTTTAATTTCAAGGAAGGTCCAAAGGGACCGATATTGAAGGTGAAGTATTTCAAGCACCCAAACATTGTAGGACATCTCTATAACATATTCTTGGCAGTGTATGGGAGGTTTCCATGGAATGATGAGGTACCAATTTACTTTTATAGACTTTTCTATGCAAAGTTTGTTTTGGGCATACACCCCGATTATACCAACCTACCATCTCGATATTATGGGGTTGGTAATTGTCGGAAATATAATTGAAAATGGCCATATCGAAATGCATCATTGTCGAGGCCTCCACCACCTTTGGTATTTCTCCCAACATGGGAATTTTCTTCACATGTAGATATGCAATCTACATCACAAGTTGGAAAGGAGGCGAGGACTGCAATTGGAGATAATTTAGAATCTGTTTTGTATGGTATTGACGTTGGTTTGAACCAATAGAGGGTGAAATCGATTGCTCGTGAGAGTTATGTTGACAAGACGGATGAGAAGATAGATTCCATGAATGTACAAGAGCTATGGGCTTATGAAAAATTTTGTCACAGTGGATGGAAATAGTTAATTAGGCATGAGGAATCAGGGATTGGACTGGTATGTGTTTTAGTTTGTAAAATTTCCATGCATTTGGGGATAGTTTTCTTATTATTAGATCTAGATACATATCATTGCATTGTTACAAATAATTCATGTGTTACATGTTCATTAATCGCAGTTTGGTCAAATGTTAAATGATTCCTCATTAAATAGGGGACTTGATTCATCGTCTTTAAATTTCGATGCAATTAATCATGTATGTTTTTAAAAAATCCATATCTACACTTTAGTTGTATAATTTCCACACTTTGTTGAAGAATCAATCCAACAAATTTATATCTCGCCATTAATGTGAACACATTTCTCTAAAATTAAAATTTGCTTTGTTCATAGATTCCCTTGTCATCTCCCAACACATTTGTAGGTTTATCTCAGTTGTCATTGCAAATGTTGGGGGCATTTAAAGAGGGGGACGATACTGAGGTTGGCACATCACATGCATTTCATTTTTCGAAGTTTAAAACTATGATTTCAAGTGTCAATATTTTAATTTTAACTCATCAAAAATTATTTAAAAGTGTTATTTATGTAAGTAGATGCCTTAATGGAAATATGGAAATTTCAAATGTGTTATAGGCCAACTTGGAGAAGAGAGTTCCAGATAGAGTTCCTGAGAAGGATGCGTCCATACCGGAGAAGGATGCATCCATACCTGATGATGCATAGGTCATGTATATGCACATTGAATTTGTAAGTTCTAGTGTGTTTTTATGAGGACTTTATTATATACACATGAATGCTTAATTTTTTTTTTTACATTTTTGAAATTTTATGGGTTACATTATAGATATGCACATGATGCAGTTGCCTTGTATTTCCTTTGTCCATGTCAATGGTTAAGGATAATATATACTTGGGATTTAGACATAACTACATGTATTATCCTTAATGCATTTGCCAAATCTATTTTTTTCCTTTTGAAACATGTGCAGAACAAATTCAATATCCTTTGCCTACATTTCTTTTGAAAAAAAAAATCAACATTATTTTTCAAACCATGGCTTATTTGTAGTTGAAATACACTTGTAGAAAAAATGAATTTTTGGTCGATCAAATAAATTCAATATCCTTTGCCTACATTTCGTTTGCAAGAAGAGTTCAACATGATTTTTAAAACCATGGATTATTTGTAGCTGAAATACACTTGTAGCAAAATTGAAGTTTTGGTTGATCAAATATTCCTTGTATAATATTTTAATTAAGCATTTTCTATTCATGGAAGGGTTAGTCAACCAGTCCCTATATAAATTTACCATCATTTAAAATGGTATATATTTGGGGAAAGAATGGGGAAGGTTCAACCATCCCTTATTTCTTTGAGTATTGTCTTGAACTCTTCACTAATTTCTTACCAACCACGAACCAACTTTTCTAGATTAAAAAATAATGGGGAATGTTCAAACCACCCTTTATTTCTTTGAGTATTTCTTGAACTGTAACGACTCCATCATTACAACTACATGCGATGCAACACAAAATAATATATATATATTTTTAAAGCAAGACAAAAACAATGACAACAATTAAACAACGCAACTTGACGACGAACACAATGCACACATATCAGGGAATAGTAAACAATGACTCAAACACTAGAACATCGGGCAACTGGACGAAACATGCGATAATTAATAGACAGATAAAAACGACTACCCGCCTGACATAAGAAAGACAACGCCTACCAACTGAAGGACAACATAAAAAAACATGACACAACAACTTCGACGATCAATGTCGAGAAACCTTTACGGTGTGCAACCCAACACATTAAGGCATTACAAACCAAGTACCAACATCAATTACAATGAACGATACACCCACATTGGGAAGCACAAGACTCCGACTAGGTTATAATTCACATCTATCCATCGGACGGGCAAGATCCCCTCATCGGAATCATGCTGTCACCAGGTGTTAGGTGTGATAGTGACCAAGGTGCAACGTAACACATCTAGACCAATAACCAAATAAAAATTCAATGCGCTAGGAGACCAAATTAACTTTCAAACACATGACGACTAACCCAAGCACCCAATCAACAAGTCAACAAGACGCAAGGGAATCTGATGACTATAATGTTCATACAACACATTAAATTCCTTGTGCAACAATTTCTATTGCAAGAATACATCAATCTGTACACATTAGAAAACTTATTATCAAACGATTAGATCATTGTAGCTAATTTCCAATTCCAATATCAGATAAGTATTTTCCTAAGGAGGAATTTGCTATCTTTTAAACTGAACCAAATATGATACATGTCCTTGAACAATATAATTCGTTGTATTTACAAACTGAAATTGATATAAGTATTTCCTAAGGGTGATTTCACTATCCTTTAAACATAAACAATATAATAAATTTGCTATCTATTAATTATGTCTCACTCCATTAGTAAACCTATGTCTAGAAATGATGTCCCTGTCCCATAATAATATTTCTGTCCTTTACTAAATCATATGCTATTAATGTTGTCTAACCATGTCCATTAATAGAATCACGACCATTAATGTTGTCTAACCATGTGCTATCTATTAATAATAAATCAATCAATAAAGCCATGTGCTAACTGTCAACAACCAAGTGATCGTTGTCCATTAATAAAGAATTAACAATATAAAGAAAATCACAAGGAAATAACAATATAATTCGCTGACTAAGTAAGGGATTAATCATATATAATGTTGTCTAGATAATTTGTTTTCATGTAATTCACTGTCATATAAAGGGTTATTGTGTCTATTGAAATCGTTGCCAACCATCCATGTATACACGATCGTTGTCATACCCAATAAATGCAAGATTGTTGTTTATTATAATTTATAACAATGTTGTCTATTATATTATAAAATTTGTTGACTGTTATACCCTATCAAAAGAAGCCATGTAAAACGCTATCCATTAAATCCTATCAAACGCTGTCTAAATATCAATCATGGGTGAATATTGTGTAATGTGCCACATAAAACATATGGTGAATGCTATGTAAGGTGCCACATAAATTGTATCGTGAATGCTGTGTGTGGATCCACGAAATTAGTGGTGTGAGTGATGGGTATTGTGCCACGAAAATTGTGGTGTACCCACTGTGTAAATGCCCCAAAAATCGTGGGGGGAGTGTCGTGTCACATGCCCAGAAAACCGTCCAGGAATAAATCAATGTTAATCAAACATAATTTCACTATCATTCAAGGGTTAAAAACGTAGTCAATCAAAGTGTAATTTCGTTGCTATTCAAGTATAATTTTTGCTGTCATTCGAAGGCTAAAAACCCAGTCAATCAAAGTGTAATTTCGTTTCCATTCAAGTATAATTTTCGCTGTCATTCGAAGGTTAAAAATGAAGTCAATCAAAGTGTAGATTCGTTGCCTTTTAATCAAGAACTAACAAAATCACTGTCTATATATTAAATCATTTCTGAATATTAAAAACCGTCTTCTGAATATTAAAATATTTCCAGAATATGAAACTTGCTTCTGAATACTACAATCATTCTGAATAGTAAAGTTGTTTTTTAATATTAAAATCGTAATCATTTCTGAATGGAAAAATCATTTCTCAATATTTAAAATTGTTTCAGAATATGAACTTGCTTTTGAATACTAAAATCATTCTGAATAGTAAAATTGCTTCTAAGTATTAAATTCATTCTAAATAGTAAAATCGTTTATGAATATTAGAATCATTCTCGAGATATTAAATCATAGTCAATAATATGTAAATCACAATCAATATACCAAACAAGCGTTGGGTAATGTGCCAAGAAATTGATCAGAGATGAATCACAAAGATAATCATTCAAAAGAAACGCAGAGATGAATTGAAATCACATAGTTAATTTCTTGGCTTGTTTATGTGCAGGGATAAATGGAACACAGAGGTAAATTGACGCAGATATAAATTAAATGTAGATATTAACCACCACAAGAACACTCAGAGATAATCAAACACAAGAAAACATAGAAGTAACCAATCACAAGAAATGCATAAATAATCTTTCAAGGAAATGTCGAGGTTATCAGAGTTTAAACAATCCAAACGCAGAGGTACTCGTTCACAAGAAGGCGCAAGGATTAGGGATTAATCATAAGAGACAAACACAAGGATAAGTAAGGGTTCGATAACTGGGCAAAAATTATCTTTCACTTATTATTCGTGCACAAGAAAGAAGGGCATTTCAATCTATAGGTCTTTAAACACCGGAGTGACGACCATCAATTCGGCTCCTGGACGACTGCTCAGGCACGGACTAATAACTAAATGGATAAGGGAAAAACACAATTTCTTCACAATAATCAATAAAACAATCATAGAGAATTTATCACAATCAAATTTGGGTTCGCCATGGGAAATCAATTAAAAATACAATGAGCACAAGGCTGGGATGACTTTAAGTTCTTTGATTATAAAACGTTGAATATAACATAATATTTAACACAGTAGAAGTAGAGTACTGAAGGCTCAGGAACAATATTAAACTACCATTCAAATACACACATGTGTATCGTAGCTAATTGTGAAAGCTTCGATTCGTTGTCCCATGCGCACTCCGCCCAGATCTCGCTTGTCGACCGATGTGACCTCACTGACACCTCCCAGCACAACGCTAGGGGTACTCTTCTTCCCCCTGAGCCCCCCGAGATGCAAAGGGGCCACACACACAATACCAGAGAACTGCTAGCACCCAGCTCACCTCGCAAGGTCGAGCTACCACTCGTTACCCGAGCTGGGTATCCCAACTCCCACAAGAGAAGTTCAATCAAGACAAAAATTCAACAACGTAACATTATGCAAAAGATCCGATCCATACTCCTCCTCCTCCATCTTTTTTATAGAGTTTTCAAGTAATTAGTTTCCCAATTTCTCATTAAATTCCTTTTTCATTTAATTAATTAGGAAAAACCTCCCCCGTACACATGTCACCCAATCCCCTAGTTGCACTAGAAAATTAATTTTATTAATTAATTGATTATTCCTATTTCCCTCACCCACCTAAAATAATTCCTAAAAACGCTCCTTTGTGTCCCAATATTCCCTTACAAATCTTAAATGACTTACGCCTTACTTAATTCCTAGTTGAATTCATAAATAGCAAGTTCCCAAGGCAAGATTCCTTACTCAGTTAGACATTTAGTTTTTTCTTTACATTTCCCCTTTTCTTTAGGTTTCCCCTTTTTCTTTAAGTTTCCTATTTCTTTTAAGTTTCCCTCTTTTTCCTTTTTAACTAAAAAACAATTTAGCAAGTGTAGATAAAACAACCCATTTACCCTTTTTCCTCTTTAATTAAAATTAATTTAGCAAGTGTAGATAAAACAACCATTTCCTTTTTTTAAAATTTTGATTTTTCAATTTTTTTTTTACTTTAATAAATAAATTTGATTTTCTTAACCCCCTTATTGATACATGTTTATTTATTATTATTATTAATTTTTTTTTACCACATGTTCTACTTAGACCTAGGTTTTAATTTCACTAGGTTGGGCGGCATTTTTAAGGGAAAAATAGTTTTTAAACTTTACTTGTCATATCGTTCATTTTAAGGTCGACTAGGTTTATTCACTTACCAGTTAAAAATCACGACGTGCCCTTGAGGACGAACTACGTTCTCCAAGGGTGCCACTCGCTTCTTTCCGCTTTCCTTGCATGACGTGCCCTTCAAGACACACTACATGCTCCAACGGTGCCACTTGCCTCTTTTAGTTTTCTTTGCATGATGTGCCCTTCAGGATGAACTACATTCTCCAAGGGTGCCACTCGCCTCTTGAATGACTTGGTAGACATCAAACCCCTAGAGTCAATACTCTGCCATGTGATCTTGTGGAATACTAAGGACCTCTAGGTAATAAGGCCCCTACCTTATTGCGCGCCTCTTAGAATCATCATGAGAGACTATCACAGTCAACCCTCACGACATCGTGGGTCTTCTCAAACTAGGTAATCATTAACCTACAATTCAAGGCATGATGGGAGTGCTAGTAGGTTGTGGCAGGGTTGCTGCCACACCTCTCCCTCAAAGTCTTTGGTTGTCTTTCATGACCCCTCTAATCAACATGTGAGTCTGGTAGACAAACTATCGTCAGCCTGCATCCATCAACGAATCGTGTCAGCAACAATAATCAATCATCATAACATCTAATCATATGTACATATGTCACATAAACAACATTCAAACCCAACAGTCCACTCCCTGACTCGATCCGGAGTCCAAGGGGTATCATCAATGCCTCTACATCTTCAATGTCCAAAGTCTTGTACACTCAGGAGAATCCAGTCAATAACATCTATTTATGTAAATACAATAAAATAACATATCATCATCTCCATAATATCTCATAATCATAAACAAATGACCAATAGTATAATAATCTGGATCAGTTGCAAGCAAGTGTCCTCAAAGAATAAGTTCGCTCAGTGCGTGCAAGAGCGGGATGTTACATGAACTCTTCATTAATTACTTGCCAACCACGAACTAACTTTCTAGATTTAAAAATATGCTAAAAATATGCTAGATACATGATCTTACTTATGTTTAGATCATGATGCATGCATTTTTAAAAGAGCATTTGATTATATGAGGTCATCTATCCCACAACTGAAAAAGGAAAGATTTATCTTCTTGAAAGAATAACGTAATATGGAAAATTTTGTTTTCTGCATACAACGAAGTGAATTTATTTGGGGTATTGTCAATCTCTTAACTTGTTATTTACTAACCACCAACCAACATTCCTAGATTTATAAATATGTTGTACAAGATTGAAGTATTGTCAAACTATTAACTTGTGCTTACTAACCACCAACCAACATTCCTAGATTTAAAAATATGTTGTACGTGATCTTATGTTTAGATCACAGTGCAGGAAATTGATTATATGAGAACATATATTTCAGAACAGAAATATGAAAGATTTATCTTCTTGGAACAATCCAGATTTGTGTTTTACGCATACATACAAGTGATATCATTCTTGGGGTATTATATAACTCTGTATTGATTATATGAGAACATCTATTTTAGAATAGAAAGAGGAAAGATTTATCTTCTTGGAAGAATCTAGATTTTTGTTTTATGCATACATCCAAGTGATTTCATTCTTGACGTATTATCTAACTCTGAACAATGATTGCTTACCAACCACACACCAAATTTTCTCTTTACAAATATTATGTATATGATTGTACTTAGTTCACATTAATGTAGGAATTTTTGAAAGAGCATTTGATTATAATATGAGAACATCTAAACCATAACAAAAAATTAAATATTTATGCTTTTGGAAGATTGGCTTAATATGGAGAGTAGAATCAAAAGAGAGCAATAATATTAGATCCATGGAACTCCTTAAATATCCATGGAACTCCGGTTGGGTATGTTATTCTTTCTCATGGTTGGGTATGTTATTCTTGATTGAATCACTTATTTAATATATATATGTTTATTATTTTAGACACGTATATACTAATATGTTTTATTGGTTTTTCTTCATTGTTACAGTAATGTCTGCGCATGGAGCATGAAATAGAGCATGAATGTCTGAGGATGGACTACAACACCTTTGGTATGGCAATTTGTCTTGAGTTGGTTTATTTTATTTATCTAAATATTATTTTAAACAAGTGTACAATTTATGTTAAACAAGTATATATTTTATTTAAGTTAAGTATTGGCCATGATTATAAACTGGGTTTGTGATATTTGTGTTGGATAGTCGTATTATTAATTTGCAATTCTTGTCCTTTGCAGGGGGATGTTGACAGTGAAATTGATAGGCTCTGGTAGAAGAAAGTAGAACTTGGTCAGTGATTTTTGCAAGATGGCGAAGATGTAGGATTTGAATTTGAAAAGAATGTGTAAACTTTATTAAATTGCTTTATGGTAATATACAATTATGGAGACAAAATCTTAAACTCTATTATTATAATTTTATTTTTAGTTGAAGTTGAATTTTCTATATAGGAGTACTTTATGTGTTGCTACCATTTATTCATCTATTTGAATATTTATTTGTTTTCGGTTTAATGCACTCAAAATACTCATTTTACTAGTTGCTTGCAATGAATTTCAATCACTATTTGAATAATTCAATAGTAAGTTTATATATAATATTAGAAAACACTCTCAAAATACCCATTTTACTAGTTGCTTGCAATGAATTTCAATCACTAAATAGGTACTACCTTTGGATCATACATGAGGTCCCACATATTCCACATCTCCACATTCTTATTCCTATGTCCTTATTAGGTAGGCCCCTTATAGGATAGTTACTAATAGGTATTCTCTCTATCATTGGATAGAATACATGCTTCTTAAGGATGAGACTCTCAACAACTACTTAACCATTAATAACAAGTTATCCTTGCATAGTGGTGTTTAATATGGTAATATTATTATAAGGAAGGTTCTAATATATAATCGCTTTATCATTAACTAGAATAAGTTCTTCCTAAAGTTGGGATTCAATATTCATTCTGAATAGTAACCCAAACCGCTAACAATGATTGTGCCTTGCATATTAGTGTTTAATATGGTAATATGGGTTAGATGGCTCAAATAA
>ML806537.1:183948-199118 GCA_009831015.1 Picea engelmannii | reverse complement strand
AAAAAAAGGAAATGGTTGTTTTATCTACACTTGCTAAATTAATTTTAATTAAAGAGGAAAAAGGGTAAATGGGTTGTTTTATCTACACTTGCTAAATTGTTTTTTAGTTAAAAAGGAAAAAGAGGGAAACTTAAAAGAAATAGGAAACTTAAAGAAAAAGGGGAAACCTAAAGAAAAGGGGAAATGTAAAGAAAAAACTAAATGTCTAACTGAGTAAGGAATCTTGCCTTGGGAACTTGCTATTTATGAATTCAACTAGGAATTAAGTAAGGCGTAAGTCATTTAAGATTTGTAAGGGAATATTGGGACACAAAGGAGCGTTTTTAGGAATTATTTTAGGTGGGTGAGGGAAATAGGAATAATCAATTAATTAATAAAATTAATTTTCTAGTGCAACTAGGGGATTGGGTGACATGTGTACGGGGGAGGTTTTTCCTAATTAATTAAATGAAAAAGGAATTTAATGAGAAATTGGGAAACTAATTACTTGAAAACTCTATAAAAAAGATGGAGGAGGAGGAGTATGGATCGGATCTTTTGCATAATGTTACGTTGTTGAATTTTTGTCTTGATTGAACTTCTCTTGTGGGAGTTGGGATACCCAGCTCGGGTAACGAGTGGTAGCTCGACCTTGCGAGGTGAGCTGGGTGCTAGCAGTTCTCTGGTATTGTGTGTGTGGCCCCTTTGCATCTCGGGGGGCTCAGGGGGAAGAAGAGTACCCCTAGCGTTGTGCTGGGAGGTGTCAGTGAGGTCACATCGGTCGACAAGCGAGATCTGGGCGGAGTGCGCATGGGACAACGAATCGAAGCTTTCACAATTAGCTACGATACACATGTGTGTATTTGAATGGTAGTTTAATATTGTTCCTGAGCCTTCAGTACTCTACTTCTACTGTGTTAAATATTATGTTATATTCAACGTTTTATAATCAAAGAACTTAAAGTCATCCCAGCCTTGTGCTCATTGTATTTTTAATTGATTTCCCATGGCGAACCCAAATTTGATTGTGATAAATTCTCTATGATTGTTTTATTGATTATTGTGAAGAAATTGTGTTTTTCCCTTATCCATTTAGTTATTAGTCCGTGCCTGAGCAGTCGTCCAGGAGCCGAATTGATGGTCGTCACTCCGGTGTTTAAAGACCTATAGATTGAAATGCCCTTCTTTCTTGTGCACGAATAATAAGTGAAAGATAATTTTTGCCCAGTTATCGAACCCTTACTTATCCTTGTGTTTGTCTCTTATGATTAATCCCTAATCCTTGCGCCTTCTTGTGAACGAGTACCTCTGCGTTTGGATTGTTTAAACTCTGATAACCTCGACATTTCCTTGAAAGATTATTTATGCATTTCTTGTGATTGGTTACTTCTATGTTTTCTTGTGTTTGATTATCTCTGAGTGTTCTTGTGGTGGTTAATATCTACATTTAATTTATATCTGCGTCAATTTACCTCTGTGTTCCATTTATCCCTGCACATAAACAAGCCAAGAAATTAACTATGTGATTTCAATTCATCTCTGCGTTTCTTTTGAATGATTATCTTTGTGATTCATCTCTGATCAATTTCTTGGCACATTACCCAACGCTTGTTTGGTATATTGATTGTGATTTACATATTATTGACTATGATTTAATATCTCGAGAATGATTCTA
The DNA here is from genome assembly GCA_009831015.1 of Picea engelmannii. Classification (NCBI taxonomy): domain Eukaryota; kingdom Viridiplantae; phylum Streptophyta; class Pinopsida; order Pinales; family Pinaceae; genus Picea; species Picea engelmannii. Next base: position 197,464 of record ML806537.1, on the reverse strand, counting down.
ATATTCATAAACGATTTTACTATTTAGAATGAATTTAATACTTAGAAGCAATTTTACTATTCAGAATGATTTTAGTATTCAAAAGCAAGTTCATATTCTGAAACAATTTTAAATATTGAGAAATGATTTTTCCATTCAGAAATGATTACGATTTTAATATTAAAAAACAACTTTACTATTCAGAATGATTGTAGTATTCAGAAGCAAGTTTCATATTCTGGAAATATTTTAATATTCAGAAGACGGTTTTTAATATTCAGAAATGATTTAATATATAGACAGTGATTTTGTTAGTTCTTGATTAAAAGGCAACGAATCTACACTTTGATTGACTTCATTTTTAACCTTCGAATGACAGCGAAAATTATACTTGAATGGAAACGAAATTACACTTTGATTGACTGGGTTTTTAGCCTTCGAATGACAGCAAAAATTATACTTGAATAGCAACGAAATTACACTTTGATTGACTACGTTTTTAACCCTTGAATGATAGTGAAATTATGTTTGATTAACATTGATTTATTCCTGGACGGTTTTCTGGGCATGTGACACGACACTCCCCCCACGATTTTTGGGGCATTTACACAGTGGGTACACCACAATTTTCGTGGCACAATACCCATCACTCACACCACTAATTTCGTGGATCCACACACAGCATTCACGATACAATTTATGTGGCACCTTACATAGCATTCACCATATGTTTTATGTGGCACATTACACAATATTCACCCATGATTGATATTTAGACAGCGTTTGATAGGATTTAATGGATAGCGTTTTACATGGCTTCTTTTGATAGGGTATAACAGTCAACAAATTTTATAATATAATAGACAACATTGTTATAAATTATAATAAACAACAATCTTGCATTTATTGGGTATGACAACGATCGTGTATACATGGATGGTTGGCAACGATTTCAATAGACACAATAACCCTTTATATGACAGTGAATTACATGAAAACAAATTATCTAGACAACATTATATATGATTAATCCCTTACTTAGTCAGCGAATTATATTGTTATTTCCTTGTGATTTTCTTTATATTGTTAATTCTTTATTAATGGACAACGATCACTTGGTTGTTGACAGTTAGCACATGGCTTTATTGATTGATTTATTATTAATAGATAGCACATGGTTAGACAACATTAATGGTCGTGATTCTATTAATGGACATGGTTAGACAACATTAATAGCATATGATTTAGTAAAGGACAGAAATATTATTATGGGACAGGGACATCATTTCTAGACATAGGTTTACTAATGGAGTGAGACATAATTAATAGATAGCAAATTTATTATATTGTTTATGTTTAAAGGATAGTGAAATCACCCTTAGGAAATACTTATATCAATTTCAGTTTGTAAATACAACGAATTATATTGTTCAAGGACATGTATCATATTTGGTTCAGTTTAAAAGATAGCAAATTCCTCCTTAGGAAAATACTTATCTGATATTGGAATTGGAAATTAGCTACAATGATCTAATCGTTTGATAATAAGTTTTCTAATGTGTACAGATTGATGTATTCTTGCAATAGAAATTGTTGCACAAGGAATTTAATGTGTTGTATGAACATTATAGTCATCAGATTCCCTTGCGTCTTGTTGACTTGTTGATTGGGTGCTTGGGTTAGTCGTCATGTGTTTGAAAGTTAATTTGGTCTCCTAGCGCATTGAATTTTTATTTGGTTATTGGTCTAGATGTGTTACGTTGCACCTTGGTCACTATCACACCTAACACCTGGTGACAGCATGATTCCGATGAGGGGATCTTGCCCGTCCGATGGATAGATGTGAATTATAACCTAGTCGGAGTCTTGTGCTTCCCAATGTGGGTGTATCGTTCATTGTAATTGATGTTGGTACTTGGTTTGTAATGCCTTAATGTGTTGGGTTGCACACCGTAAAGGTTTCTCGACATTGATCGTCGAAGTTGTTGTGTCATGTTTTTTTATGTTGTCCTTCAGTTGGTAGGCGTTGTCTTTCTTATGTCAGGCGGGTAGTCGTTTTTATCTGTCTATTAATTATCGCATGTTTCGTCCAGTTGCCCGATGTTCTAGTGTTTGAGTCATTGTTTACTATTCCCTGATATGTGTGCATTGTGTTCGTCGTCAAGTTGCGTTGTTTAATTGTTGTCATTGTTTTTGTCTTGCTTTAAAAATATATATATATTATTTTGTGTTGCATCGCATGTAGTTGTAATGATGGAGTCGTTACAGTTCAAGAAATACTCAAAGAAATAAAGGGTGGTTTGAACATTCCCCATTATTTTTTAATCTAGAAAAGTTGGTTCGTGGTTGGTAAGAAATTAGTGAAGAGTTCAAGACAATACTCAAAGAAATAAGGGATGGTTGAACCTTCCCCATTCTTTCCCCAAATATATACCATTTTAAATGATGGTAAATTTATATAGGGACTGGTTGACTAACCCTTCCATGAATAGAAAATGCTTAATTAAAATATTATACAAGGAATATTTGATCAACCAAAACTTCAATTTTGCTACAAGTGTATTTCAGCTACAAATAATCCATGGTTTTAAAAATCATGTTGAACTCTTCTTGCAAACGAAATGTAGGCAAAGGATATTGAATTTATTTGATCGACCAAAAATTCATTTTTTCTACAAGTGTATTTCAACTACAAATAAGCCATGGTTTGAAAAATAATGTTGATTTTTTTTTTCAAAAGAAATGTAGGCAAAGGATATTGAATTTGTTCTGCACATGTTTCAAAAGGAAAAAAATAGATTTGGCAAATGCATTAAGGATAATACATGTAGTTATGTCTAAATCCCAAGTATATATTATCCTTAACCATTGACATGGACAAAGGAAATACAAGGCAACTGCATCATGTGCATATCTATAATGTAACCCATAAAATTTCAAAAATGTAAAAAAAAAAATTAAGCATTCATGTGTATATAATAAAGTCCTCATAAAAACACACTAGAACTTACAAATTCAATGTGCATATACATGACCTATGCATCATCAGGTATGGATGCATCCTTCTCCGGTATGGACGCATCCTTCTCAGGAACTCTATCTGGAACTCTCTTCTCCAAGTTGGCCTATAACACATTTGAAATTTCCATATTTCCATTAAGGCATCTACTTACATAAATAACACTTTTAAATAATTTTTGATGAGTTAAAATTAAAATATTGACACTTGAAATCATAGTTTTAAACTTCGAAAAATGAAATGCATGTGATGTGCCAACCTCAGTATCGTCCCCCTCTTTAAATGCCCCCAACATTTGCAATGACAACTGAGATAAACCTACAAATGTGTTGGGAGATGACAAGGGAATCTATGAACAAAGCAAATTTTAATTTTAGAGAAATGTGTTCACATTAATGGCGAGATATAAATTTGTTGGATTGATTCTTCAACAAAGTGTGGAAATTATACAACTAAAGTGTAGATATGGATTTTTTAAAAACATACATGATTAATTGCATCGAAATTTAAAGACGATGAATCAAGTCCCCTATTTAATGAGGAATCATTTAACATTTGACCAAACTGCGATTAATGAACATGTAACACATGAATTATTTGTAACAATGCAATGATATGTATCTAGATCTAATAATAAGAAAACTATCCCCAAATGCATGGAAATTTTACAAACTAAAACACATACCAGTCCAATCCCTGATTCCTCATGCCTAATTAACTATTTCCATCCACTGTGACAAAATTTTTCATAAGCCCATAGCTCTTGTACATTCATGGAATCTATCTTCTCATCCGTCTTGTCAACATAACTCTCACGAGCAATCGATTTCACCCTCTATTGGTTCAAACCAACGTCAATACCATACAAAACAGATTCTAAATTATCTCCAATTGCAGTCCTCGCCTCCTTTCCAACTTGTGATGTAGATTGCATATCTACATGTGAAGAAAATTCCCATGTTGGGAGAAATACCAAAGGTGGTGGAGGCCTCGACAATGATGCATTTCGATATGGCCATTTTCAATTATATTTCCGACAATTACCAACCCCATAATATCGAGATGGTAGGTTGGTATAATCGGGGTGTATGCCCAAAACAAACTTTGCATAGAAAAGTCTATAAAAGTAAATTGGTACCTCATCATTCCATGGAAACCTCCCATACACTGCCAAGAATATGTTATAGAGATGTCCTACAATGTTTGGGTGCTTGAAATACTTCACCTTCAATATCGGTCCCTTTGGACCTTCCTTGAAATTAAACATTGAAATTGCCTCCTCTTTTGAAACTATGTTTTTTAATGCTTCCCATTTATCAGGGCCCATCACCTATGAATTTCGTCTTCTCATCAAATCTATGAAGGTATCATACGTTGGCCCAAGGTTCTGATATACATTAATAAAGTTTTGCAAAGAATGCAAAAAAATCTCCAATATTTGCTTTCTCTCTGCAGGGAGAGCCATATGCCTAATATCATTCTCAAGCTTAGCATGATGGGATGAGCATTATTGGAGCATCATTGCTTCAACATTTCCTTCCCAAGGAATCTCTTCCCCAAAATCTTAGGGATGGGTAGTCGTAGGGGCGTAATCTTCATTTTTTTGATAACGTTTCCTTGATCCACCTTCACCCTCTACATGAACATTGGACTCTTCTTGATTTTCACTCTCTCTTTCATTATCATCCCCCTGATAAAACCGATCCTCTACACAAAGAAACAATTGAAAATATTCACAACATTGAACAAAAACACATAAAAAACATATAAAAAATAGACACAAAAAAAAATTAAAAATAAAAAAATAGAAGAAATTTACCAAACATATCTTGTTGATGTGATGGGGTCTCTACATTCTCTAGAGTGGGGGTATTTATGTTCAAACTATTTAAATAGGTTGAATCCCCAACTATATCCCGAGCACTCTGTATTGATGCTCTATTAACTGATTCATCTGATAATATCTTCCTTCCACTAGACTTCCTTATGTCACTAGCTACCCCTACATGACTATGGTACATTGTTGAAATAGGGGTCTCTAACAACCTAGGTGTATTTTTTGGACTGGGGGTCCCTCTTATTCCTTCATTGGAAAGCCTCGAGAGTTTGCGAGGAATATTTGGAGACTCGCGTCCCAATGACTCACCTCGATCCATCCTTTCAAAATCCAAGAAAATGAAAACATAAGGTATAAACAAGTTCGAGGAATAGGAAATTATTAAAGAAAGTTACAAATAAATTTGTGAGTTTATTCTCACAAGTATGGGGCCAATACTATTTTTCATTAGAAGGGAAAAAAATGACATATTCAAGTCATATAATTTATTCTTAAATGAGAAAAAAACGTTAACTACTACAATACCTCCTATCCCCATACTCTTCATCCATGTCTATAAGCCTAGCCCAAGTTTGGACTTAAAGAGATCTACGATCAATTTGTTTGGAAAAGGTGGAATGTGATATGCCTTCGAAAAAGGCACGTTGAAGTTAGATGGATCAAACACCTTAACTAGAGACAAAGGTTGAAGGTTAAGTATGGATATTGATTATAGTATAGTTCTTTGCTAGATGGAACATTCAATCTTGGTTGAGCATGATCGAGTTTAGGCACTTAATAATGGCAGTTTTCAGTTTGTCTTAGCTAGCCAAGTCTAATAAGTGAGGCTTGGAAAGTTAGGTTTTTTCAGTCATGAGGACTGAGGCACAAATCACCAAGTCTAGGATAAGGATATAATCATTTATAAATGGACTATGATTTTACCTATGTTGATTCACTAAGGAGTTATTCAATGAAGATAAAAAATAAATTAAAAAAGAACGTCTTTATAGGTTTAAGAAACATACTAATCTAGCATATTAGATATTTTTCCTTACTTGGCCAATGTTATGGGTTGAGTTGTTTGGAGCTTTATCCTTCAAAGAGGGAATCCCAATTATATTGAAAATTAGGTTTGGGTTATGTGAGAGTGCTCAAGCTAACATATTCACCCTTGTTGCTCCATTCCCATCTTGGAGGTGGCACGCACATCAGTCAATGCCTATGGTTGGGAGGAAAAATGATCCTATGGAGATATTTCCATAAGCGCTATAACAACTAAGTATTTTTATCTTAAATATTTAAGTTACAAGAATTAATTATTGTATTTTTCGTTTGAGTAAATGTTATGAGCATAAATTGGTGAATGATTATGTTCAAGATATATATTATGGGTTTTCTAGGAATTATGTGTAGATTTCTAAGATTGCGTCATCCATCAACTCATGCTATATAGTCCATAATTTAGCCTCTATTATGTAAATTAAGAGGAAACCATGCCAAATGTATGGAATTAACATTATGAGTATCAAAAAGATGACATAACTAGAAGAAATTCTAATTATATATGTAGAAGACTTTTATATTTTTGTTAATATTTTCTTCTATGTAACAAGCTAATAATTTGAGATTTGTGTGTTTGAATGATTAATTGTATAATTGGATCAAAATCATTGAGTAAAAAATGCATGTTGTTAAATATTTGTCGTAGTGATTTGGGGAAATTGTTGTGCATGTATGTTTATTTACATTGTAATATTGAATTGATATATGTATGTGTGTGTAAAAATTAGTCAAGGTATTTCTAAGGATTAAATGGAATCACAACCAAGAAACCTAATTAGAGGAGAAGACGAAATTTTAATAGTGTTCCATGACAACCAAGGTAGGTAGGTCTAAGTATAGTGAAACAATGTTTACACAAGACAAATTCATCATGACAAGGAATAACATAGGAAGGTTTGTTCTAGTGCTCTTGGAATATTGTGTACATACTTTTAGTAATTCAAAGCCTCTTGGACTTTGCATGGACATAGAAGAGCATCCACTAGTTTAGGAAGGAGTAAAGAGAAGATTCTAGAACCACAAAGGCATGCACTTCAAGATTTATTGTATAAGATAATAACTTGAAAAGATTTAGTCTTTAGGATTGTCCAAGTTTCTTATGGGTGAAAAACGTTTCTCAGAGTTTTTTCTAGTCTTATCCAATTGAATGTTTTTTCTATTTTTTCTTTATTATGTTTAATGATTTTTTAAAGAAATAGTTCCAGGAGTGTTTTCAATTGGACAGAGACCATGTGGCACTTTGTGCGAATTTCACAGAGTCCATATGAACTCTGCACGAAATCTAGATGGACTATGTACAGATTCCATGTTATGGACTATGCGCAGAGTCAACAATCGTCCTCCAATATCTCGTAGAATGATATCATTTGCATTGATGTTAAAACATGGTTTGGTCTGATTCGTTGTTCGTAATATGTCCATGTATAGGAATCTGAATATGGACAAAGAGTCGAAACAAAACCGAGTCAACAATGATTGTAGCAGCCATGAATGTCATTTCAAGACAACGTTTCAATTTATAAAGTTGTCTAATAAGATTAAAATCCTAGGTTAAAGTTCATCCATGCATTTTCCAGTAGAAATAGTGAAAGTCTTAACATTTCAAAGGTATTGTTGTATAAGTACACTCTAGGTTCTTTTGATTTCTTTTTTCTCTATTTGGGTAGAGTATTTCCCTTTTCCACTCTATGAATTTGTCCAAGACCCTTTGGATTGGAGTATTGGTGCACTATTTGATATCTTCATTGGAACAAATGGATTTGCAACATATTTTTGTAGCTCAATGATTAGATTACTTTCAAGTGGTAAGAAGTCCATAATTTTCATTGACTTATTATGCATTATAGGGAGTTGAAGGAGATTAGAAGGGTGTTATGAAATTATGAAGAATCCATTCAAGGAAACAAAAAATCAATATTTTCATCTCCAACCAAAATTCATGAAAATGAACAATAGACAGTCACTCAAGTTGTAACAATTATGTGCACTCTTGTCCAACGTAAGAGGAAAATAGTCATTGTAGAGATTGAATGTAATATGATTCAGAATCTGGTTATCAATATGAGCAAGGGAGACCAATTCGAGGCCTTGAATTAGGCGTAATTTGTAAATTAAAACTATGGGGGATCATCGGAAGATGAGACTGTGCATCAACTTGTAGACAACATGGAAATAACAAAACCAGAGTTGGACCCAGTCAAACCAACAATGGAAGAAGCGGACAATTGATATACATTTTGTTAAGTTCCTATTATACTAGGTGTATCTTGTAGAATCTATACCACTCAAAAGTGTTGGGAAAATTTTCCTTTGGATATAATTAAGCTTTGTTATGCTAGTATATAGTATGTTACTTAGTTATTATATGTCACTTTTGTAACAGACCTTAATGTATGTTCTCTATAGATTTCATGTAGTGTTTTTTATTGTTATTAAATCTTCTAGTTACAATTAAAAAAATTAAAATTGTTGCTAGTAAAGTATGTGTGTAGACATTCTATTATGCATCACCGGATGAACAACTTTAATATTTGCATTCTATTTATATACTTGAAGTAAAGGTCATCAAAAAATAAAACACTAAGTAATTCATTCCAAATTTACGTTTTACAAATAAATCTAGTGATTTAGCTATTATTATACTAAAACAATAGACCATCCATAACTCAAACACAACATATACACAACATAAGTAGCAAATTAACAAGTACATTTGACACGAACTTTAGATAAATTTCAAAAATTTAATTACATTAGCTAATAAAATACTAACTACTTAACTAAGAGTCTTAATGTACATGTTTCACAATTACAAAAAAGTTCATATATAAATTGAAACTAAAAATAAATAAATAAATGGGGATAGAAGGTATTGTACAACACTATGGGCACTTTGTGCGAATGAGAAGAGTCCATATGGACTCTGCCCATTCGCACAAAGTGCCATATGGCATCATGTGTGAATGGATATAGTCCATATGGAATCTATGTAGAGTCAAACCAAAACAAAAAAAGCTATAACTAAATAAAAATAAAAATAGAAAAACAAAGTTAAAAAACATAAACCAGACTTACCTAGACTTGACGTCTATGCCCTACGCCCAGATTTTCCAACAACACCAATGTTAACCAACCGCCAGCGTTCACTAACAACACCAACCACCAGTGTTCATGAACAACACATGTAAAGTAAAAATGTACATATTTGAAAACTATAAAAAGTTCATTATATAAATTGAAACTAAAATTAAAAAATGTTGGGGATGGAAGGTATTTTACAACAATCTATGCACTCCATTCGGACAGAGTCCATATGGCACTCTGTGCGAATGGACATAGTCCATAGACTTTTTCCATTTGCACAGAGTGCCATGGACTTTGTTCATTCGCACAAAGGGCATGCCATATGACACTTTGTGCAAATGGATAGAGTCCATATGGAATCTACACAACATCCATATGGACTATGTCTGTTCACACAAAGTGCCATATGGAATCTGTGCGAACGGGAAGAGTCCATATGGACTTTGGGCAGAGTCCATATGGATTATGCTCATTCGCACAGAGTTCCATATGGAACTATGTGTGAATAGGAAGAGTCCATATGGCACTCTATGCGAATGGACTCCGTGCACAGTCCTACCAAAATTTAAAAAAATATAACAAAATAAAAATTGAAAAAAAAACAAAATTAAACACAACAAATTTACTTGGACTTGACGCCTACATATTTTCCAACAGCACCACCATTCGCCAACAACACCACTATTCACCAACCGCCAACACCAATGCTAACTTCCAACAACATCAGTGTTCACCAATATAACCAACCATCGGCGTTCACCAATGTAAAGAACCTCCTCGTTACGACAACAACTCTGAAAACAGGTGCAAATTTTTTTTTTGTTTAAGGTGTGTGCGCACGTGTAGAAGTATCAACACACTTAACTTTACGATGCCACTCGACAACCAACAAGACGCAACCACGATGTTCAGCACAAGAAGACTGAAGGCACACAATGAGTAACTGCAACAATATACGACCATAGGCACAAGGCGCACAACACAAATAGTAAGACATTCTGGGGCGCACAGTAAGAACACAGAGGGAAGAGTCCGGTGTTAGGGTTACTATTTCTACACAGGAAATCAGGGCGTTTAGTCTTATGTCTTCTTGAAAGAAGATTAGACAGGCTCCTGGACGACTGCTCAGGCAGAAACTAGTAACCCGACCTAGCACAAGACGCAACAAGACGAACACAACAAGACAATCCCAACATATCACAGTGACAACAAGCAATAGACGCCCCTAGACATAAGGCGTACAACTAGCAGCCGTAAGCAGAAAACCACACCAGGTGTTAAGTACAGTACAGTCACAGAGGGAGAATCCATCAATAGAGTTTACTATTTCTGCACAGAAAAGTAGGGCTTTTAGTCTTATGTCTTCTCGAAAGAACATTAGACAGGCTCTTGGCCGACTGCTCAGGCAGAAACTAGTAATCTCTGTCAGGTGTGTCGCAAGAGTGGAAACCCTGCCTTTAAAGGGCTCGAGACTCTTGATACGGCATTGGATTCTTTATGCAGAAACATCACCCACACGGACATAGGCTAAGGCTACAAGGAGGGGTCTCTACCCCACCCGACATAAGAAGACTACACGGCTGACTGACTGCAATCTAGTACGATATAAATAAGAAGAACGATTACGCCCCTTATGGAAGGCGCGTGATAAGGACTTTGACAACGAACACCCAGGTTCAACATTATCTAAATGAAACATCCACCCTAAAATACCAACTCGGAGTAATTTATGGTACGTAAATCTAGGTTATTGCAGCACATAAGTTATTAACCATAATTAAAAATTACAATCACTCTGTCTTGAAATCTATCATTTAGGTCACAATCCGGACCATGATTTTACAATTATCATACCTCTTATATGCTACAACCACTAAATTCATAATGCCCTTACGAGATAAAATCTTTCACTAAGGTCCAATAATAATGCACAGAAAATGACATCATATTATTAGGTAATATCAATTGAATATAACAACATACATCATAAATTAAAATGGCAATCTAATTAAATAAAAGTTAAATGACAGAAGTTAAAAAAAGGGCATTATTGAACATGACAAACTATCAATGTCTCAAATAACAGTAATTAAATATAGTAATTAATTAAAGAGGTCACTATATGGAAATAGCATCCTGATTATAGAAATCATCAATTGAAAATACAATTTACACCATAATTTAAAAAGGTCAATATATATACTTAACATCAATTACATATTTCTAGGTAACCTCGTACTGAAATTAAGAAGATAACTTCACACTTCAAATAACATCCTATTTATAAGTGACATCATATTATACTTAAAGTCAATTAAAAACAACAATGTGGCATCCCAGTTATATGTTGATCATGTATATCGATGACCATAATTTAAAAGTCATAATTGAAGGAATCCATTTAAAAGACAATAAATAAATAGCGATGTATTCTCCATGACAATTTTAAAGCAAAACATATTGTCATATATATAACAACATCAGGTCTATAAATAACATCAGTTTTAAACTATCCATATGACTTCATGATTAAAAGAAAATATGTGTCCCAACAATATTTAAATCGAAAGTAATTAAAAATAACAAAATTTAGATAGGACCCAAATTAATAAATTAAAAATGCCAATGTTTAAAATAGCCATATTAAACCAACTTCATATAATTTCACCCCATAATTATATAGTAATGGAGACATCAACATTTACTAAATTACAACAATAATACCGCCCTTACGTTGTTCTAATTTCCAGCACGCTACCAATTCAGTTTAATACATAAAACATTGCAGTAGCTTTCCATTCACCTAAAGTGTCATCCATAAAGGTTTATCAATAATCCTGGCGTTCCCATTACTAGTTTAATTACGGAACCCTACCATTAACATTGTGATCAAGCGTTATAGCCATAAGTTACAAAGACACTAAAACTTGCACCTTTTTAGATATATACATTTTTGGATATATTAAAACGCAGATTTACTAAAACGCAGGTCAATCGCATTTTTAGATATATATTAAAACGCAGACCTATTAAAATGCAGATACATTAAAACGCAGATATATGGAAGCATATTTTTAGTTATATCAATGCAGACCAACGCATTTTTAGATATATATAAAACACATATAGAAATGCCCCATTAAATCCAGTAAGACGCAGACATTTACACAGTAACCACAGATCAAAAACACAGACCCTTTTGATAGCAACAACAAACATTAAAACGCAGAGTAAAAGCACAAATCTCTCCATACACAGTGGCTAAAAATTCCCAGTAATCGGTGCAAAATCGCTCCATGCACAGGGGCAATAAAACGTCTAATAATCAATGCAAACACGCCCAATATATAAGATCAACCACCAATGAAGGATTTGCTCACTGTGGGTGATAAATACGCCCAAATATAATTGCAAAACGCTCAATATACAGATGCCAAAACGTCCAATATACAGTGGCAACAAAAAAACGCCCAGCAACAGAGAAAACACGCCCAATAGATAAATGAGAATGCTCACTGTGTAAAACCAAAAACACCCACTATCCCAAAAAAAAACGCCACTGCGTCAAGTTGCAGTCCGTTGTGATAACTTTAGCCATGTAATAACAAAGACCCATAAACAATGCAAATGCCCATTAGATAAATGAGAATGCTCGCTGTGTAAAACAAAAACGCCCACTATCCCAAACAAAACGCCACTGCATCAAGTTGCAGTCCGTTGTGATAAATTTAGCCATGTAATAACAAAAGCCCATAAACATGCAAACAAAATCAACAGTCCACTAATGCCATTCGAAATCCAAAATGCCCACAGAAAATATCGGAGGAGGATATCCAGCAAGTGCCGGGGTTCAACAATAATTCGTCGAAATAGAGTGCAAAAATCAACGAAAAGCGCAGAGATACAAGCATCCATTGACGAGTTAAAGACCATCAGCTAGAGATGAGACGGGGATTTCGGCAGGCGTGGGATAAAATTTAACATTCAATCATTGAACGAAACGGAAGATACCACAATGTTATAACCAAAATTTAGCTCCAGCTTACTTTTCCTGTACCAAGCAGATCTACATCATAAATCATCGTGCATTCTATTCTACCAGTTTTAAAAATCATACCGTAGCCTTAACGTCGTCCACGTGCTCCAAGCCGCTTCCCTCACTCCGCGCCGCTTCTGCTTGTCGACTGTAGAAAGCTCATCGGTACCTCCCAGCCAATCGCCAGGGGTACTATGCTTCCCCCTTAGCCCCCCGAGCCGCAAAGGGGCCACACAAGAACCAGAGATAAGACTAGCTTCTCAGCTTACCTCCACGACTGAGCTACCACTCTAACACAGCTGAGATAAACCCAACTCGTCACAAGAAATCCGTCAAGCCACAATTCGGCAGCATAACGTTACGCTAACCGTCCATCCCCTTCTTCCTTCATTTCCCCTTCTTTTATAGAAATTTGAGACCCACCTACTTTCCTAAATCATTAATTAATTAATTTTTAATGACAAACCTCTAAACATTCTCTGTCGTCCAAGTGTCACTCATCCCTATGGTTCTCCAA
>ML806537.1:160191-173720 GCA_009831015.1 Picea engelmannii | reverse complement strand
TCCCCTCTCATGCTTTTAATAACTTTCCTAAAATGAAGTTGTTGATTTTTAGTAATTCCTTAATTGTTGATTCCTTTCTGCTTTTTACCCTAGGTCTCCTACTTTCCATTATTAAGTTTCCTTTATTACAAGTTTCCTCATTTCTATTTTCTTTTTTTATTTCTCTCGTTTTATTTTTTTATCATATCTTTTTTTTATTATTTTATTTTTATTTTTAAAACCCAAAAAGATAAAAGCACTCATAAAACCTTTCATCGTATTTCTAAAATCATAACTTTTATACTCCCACACTTTAATTAGTTTATTTCTTCTTATCATTTAAAAACCATGGTTTCAATTAATTTATCTCCCTCATTATTTTACCCCCCCTTAATTTAAGAAGACTTTAACTAACACATAGGAGGGTTTTAGTTTACGCCTTTGCATTTATTTTGTGTAGGATATTTTCTTAGGGCTTATCAGAATTTTATCTTTGAGATGTTTTAAATTTAGGTTTAGATTGAAGTAGGCGACCATTCATTAGGGGAGTCGTTTTAAGAATTTATCAGGCGTTAAGGTTTTAGGGTCATCTAGGTTGTCTCATCATCATCATCAATGCGACGTGCCCTTCAGGACGTGCTACGTGCTCCAAGGGTGTCACTCGCCTCATTTGCTTCTATTGTGCGATGTGTCCTTCAGGATGCACCACGTGCTCCAAGGGTGCCACTCGATGTCTTGTATTTCTTTGCGCGACGTTCCCTTCAGGATGCACCACGTGCTCCAAGGGTGCCACTCGCTGACTTGACGGATTGGTAGACATCTATAACCCCTGGAGTCAACACTCCGCTAGGTGAACTTGTGGGAGACTAAGGGATCTAAGGAATAAGGCCCATGCCTTATTGCGCGCCCCTTAGAATCATCGTGAGCGACTGTCGCAGTCTGCCCTCACGGCATCGTGGATCCTCTCGAACTAGGTAATCGTTAACCTATTGTTCGAGCCACGGCGGGAGTGCTAGTAGGCTATGGCAGAGATGTTGTCCACACCTCTCCCTCAACCTCTCTGGAAATCATGTGTGGCCCCTTTACTCCATATGTGAGTCTTGGTCGGTAAGCTATCGTCATCCTGCATCATCAACCATCATGTCAGATCATGTCAACAACATATCATAAAATCAATAGCATATCATCAAAACAAAGCAATATCATCGTACATGAAACAACCCAAATAGCCCACTCCCTGACTCAATCCGGAGTCCAAGGGAGTTCCACCGATGCCTCTGCATCCTCAAGGTCCGAAACCTTGCACGCTCAATGAAACTGAGTCAGCAGCACCTGTCTACATCAAGTAGTAAAACATCATGTCGTCTATAAGAACGCATCATAATCAAGCATAAATGTATTAATATCAGGAAAGTCCAGATCACTTGCGAGCAAGTGTCCTCAAAGAATAATTTTTGTAAGTGCGCCAGAGCGGGATGTTACAACCAAGATGACAGAGTTCACTTCGACTGTTTGTATAGTAATAGTGGTGTGAAAGGACGGCTATATATAAATTAGTTTTTCGGCCGAAAAATCTTCCAGCCGAACTCTATGCTACTGAAGAAAAAAATTGGTTGTTGTTTTTTATTGCACGAAAGACAAGGATGTTGTTCGATTTGACATTCAAGGTTTCGGCCAAAAACCTTTTCAATCGAAAGATGTATCATTTCGACCAAAAGATGTATGTTTTCGGTTGAAAAAATGAAAACTTCGGCCGAAAAATTGATTCTAACCATTTTTTTGCCTCCATTTTCACGAGTGTTACCCACCTTAATGAGTTTACCCTAGTAACTTTAACCCCCAGAAGAAAAAAAATGCTTCTATTGGCAGGACCACTTTTTGAAATAGGTCATTAAATATGACCTCTAAAAAAACAAGAACTTTGGAGGATTCTTATCAAATTTGTAACTATGCTAAATATGATCAATATTTTGAAATACTAAATATAGAGTATTTTATATTATCCCTACTTCCAATGCTTTTGAAAATATATCTCACGTTAATTCAAATCATAATGGAATCACTTCAAAACACAATCAAAAAATTGTATTATTAATTTTTTTAAACAATATATAATAACTAAATTATATAATATATAAATACATAAAGCAATAAATTAGGTATTTTAACAATTTTAATATATAATATGATATTATGCATTGTAAGGGTTATCAATGGGCATTCAGGTAAGAAAGTAACATTTTGAAAAATCCTAATTTCATGCTACGGATCCGATTACATCAATTATTGAAGCTATTGAGGGGAGGAGGAGATCCCCTCCTCTTTCTGATATCGAAGCATTCAGGATTTTGGTCGCTACTTTGGGAAACATCGCAACATCAGCCCCAACTCGTTTTATCAATAAATCTTGATCCATACCTAAAATTCCACTTCCTCCTCTCTCATGTCAAATGGTTGTGAATCTATCCAATAAATGGTCGATAGGGAAGTTCACTAGGCTTTGGCCCTTGCTCCATGCAATGGAAATATGGATCCAGAAGAGTTGGGAGCCCTTGATCAAAGAAAAAATGTCGTGTTTCTTCTATGGACAAGGGTTTTATGCTTTCCTTTTTGAAACTAAGGAAGATTGGGATCTCAATTTTCGCAGTGGCCCTTACTTCTATGAAATAAGAGGTATGCATTTGAATCATTGGACTCTTAAATTCAACCTGAAAAATGACATACCCTTCTTTGTCCCAGCCTGGGTTCGACTTCTCCGACTTCCATTATATTGTTGGAACAAATCCATCCTCAAATCCATTGAAAACACCCTAGGGAAGTACATCAACAACGTTATTCGAAAAGATCAAATGTTTTCCTATGCACACCTCTATGTAGAGGTAGATTGAAAACTAAAAATATCTTCAACGGGTAGACTACTAGAAATTTCCTTCCAAATGTATCCATTGTCATGAATATGGGCACTTCACAAAGGATTTGCCTAAAAAGGAACCTGCAAAACCAGAACCCTCGAATGCTCAAGAGCAATGGAAAAACACCAAAAAGAGAAAGGACGGTAATATATAGATGAAACCTTATGCACAATCAAAGATAGGAACCTCAAGAGTAGGCCCCTCAAACCCTCGTGGACCAAAGAAACCAACATGGATGGATGCTAGATCAGATCCCAGGCGAGACAACCATCATCCCCCTCCTGAGAATTGAAGAATTTTGAGGTTCCTAAGGCTACGCAATAGGTTTCGCAATAGGTTTGTTTTTGAATTCTTGTTGGGCACTATTTTCAAGGTATTTCAGGATTGTTTTAGGACAGTCACCAAGTCTAAAATTTATGCCCATTGAATCTACCCTTAAGCTTGTGATTTTATGCTCTTTAAATGCCTCTTTATGAAGGGTTTAATCAGGATAGTTTTGTTTTCCAAGTTAGCTCATCCACATGTATTAAAAAATAAAATACTCCACTAGGATGTTTACACCTAAATGCTGAAATAAAAGAATGCAAACCATAAGATCTTTACACATGTATTTTTGGTCAACGTGACCCTAAAAAAAACGCCATGGGGAAAACTAGTTTGAAGAAAGATTTTATTATGATGATCTCAAGATATAATAGAAACAAGGAAAAATAAAAAAAGGAACTTGATAGATATGCTATATCCTATGAAGCTTGGTAATGGAGTTCCTTGAGATGTGCACCCCTTTTTCCTTGATGTGCCTGCTAGCCTGCTTGCTTGTTGAATGTGCCCTATTCTTTGAGCTTGTGCACCCTTGAACTCTTGCACCCCTTCCTTTCTTAGTGCACACTCTTCCCAAGTGTGCCCCTCTCCACAAGTGTTGCACCCATACTCACAAGTGTGTCCCTCAAGCTCTTGCTTGCACCCTCTTTTCACAAGATGGCGACCTCAAGATTCCTTGTGCCCCTCTCCTCTCAAGAGTGTGACCTTCCTCTCCAAACCCTTCTTATCTTCTCCTCTCATTTACTCTAATATCCAAGTGAATAATTATTGTCCTTTTCCCCTTTTCCCTCATTTAGCCCCATCCTTAGGATAACCTAGGAAACCAATGGCCAAGATTAGATCTAGGACAAACTCCAATCAATGGTGGAGATTAAATCTCCAAAATGACTTAAGTCTCCTAATTCACTTTATGTTATTAAAGTCACTTTGTGACTTAAGTGAAATAAAGTCACTTTGAATTTATAACATAAAGTAAAGTGGTGAGGGTCAAATATTTCCCCCTTTTGAGTTAGACACTCAATAACTCAAGAGGACCACTTTCCAAGGTACCCAAATCTCAACACTCCCTCTTACTGAGGAAGGTGTTACTCACCACTCCCATCTTGTCCCTAAAGTAGAAATGTTTTCCCCTTGGCAAGGACTTGGTGAGAATATATGCAACTTACTCATCATTCAGAATATACTGAAGTTGAACTGCCCCTCTCTAAACCCAATCTCTGATGAAGTGGTATATGATCTCAATGTGTTTCGACTTTCCAAAAAAAATAGCATTCTCAGATAGTTTGATACAACTCTGATTATCACAGTGAATAAATGTAGTCCTCAACTCATGAAGAAATAGGACAAACAATAATGTGTGAAGTCAAATGACCTCACAATTGGCCTGACTAGCTGCCATGTACTCTGCCTAAACAGAACTCAGTGCCACTAACATTTATTTTTGGCTGAACTACGAAACAATTGTTGATCCCAAACCAAAACAACACCCTGAGGTGATCTTCCTGTCATCTTCACATCCTAACCAGTCTTATTCTATGTATCCAATCAACCTAATCTTTTGAATGCTTTATCCTCCTCGAATCTGACATCTCTCCTCGCAACCACTCTCCTAACTACTGGAATGTTGATCCAATAGGCCTTAGAGACCTCTGAATATCCAACTAGAATCCCATTTTCTATAATGGGATCTAGATTTGTCCTCTTCTCAGAAGAGACACGAGAGAACGTCAAACACCCAAATATGCATAGGTGCTCAACATCAAGCCTACTCCCAGTGAAGGCCTCCTTAGAAATCTTCCTCCCCAAAGCTCTATGGGGACTCATGTTCTGCAGATACACTACAGTACTACAAGCCTATTCCCATAAGTAGAATGGAAATGCATGATCATGCAACATCAATCTTGTTGCACCAACTATGGCCATGTTCTTCCTCTATGCAACCCCATTCTACTATGGTTTGTAAGGAACAATCAATTTCCTTCTGATACCCTACTAGGTACAGAAATATGCAAACTTTGTGGAGGTATACTCACCTCCATTTTTCGACCGAAAGACCTTGATATTTCTTCTTGTCTGGTTCTCCACAAGAGATTTGAACTCTTGGAACCTCACTCTTGGTCTTCAGAAAATAGATCGAGGTCTTCGTAGAGTGGTCATCAATAAAAGTCACATAGTACTCGCGTGTCCCAATCACTCTGCCAAAAATGTTACTAGACCCCTTAGGGTGAATGAGGACCTTTGTCCATCTAAAGGGAACCTCAAACCCCCTATATTGAATGGAGGAAATTGAAATTAGTTTCTTCTTCAACCCAGGGACATACAATACATCCTTGAACACCAAGGGTGGCCTCAACTCCCTCTGAAAGGAAATTGTGCCACGCCTAGCTGCTCTGACTATGGTGTCATCTCCAAACACTATCTCCAACTTGATCTCTGGATATCTAAGATTAGTGAAGTGATATATAACACCTGACATATGACTGGATGCTCCACTGTCTATGTACCAAATGTGGGATGGTTTCTCAATTGTCGAGCAACAAACAATCAAGGAACACTCCCTCTCAAATTGAGAGGCAAACTCATCCTCCTCTATTGTCATTGTTGTACCACCCAACTTATTATTCTTCCTATTGGGACATTGTCCAACACAATGTCCCATATTGTTACAAGAAAATCATTTCACTTTGCTCATATCCTTTTTCTTCTCACCTCCTCTTTGTTGTTGCTTGGCCCCACCCTTGGGACCCTAACAAGAAACCTGCAAAACCAAAATCCTCGAATTCTCAAAAGCAATGGAAAACCGCCAAAAAGAGAAAGGACAATAATATATAAATGACACCTTATGCACAATCAAAGATAGGAACCTCAAGGTCAGGCCCCTCAAACCCTCATGGACCAAAGAAACCAGCACGGATGGATGCTAGATCGGACCCCAAGCGAGACAACCATCATCCACCTCCTAAGAATTGAAGAATTTTGAGGTTCCTAAGGCTACCCAATAGGTTTTTCTTTGACCTCTTGTTGGACACTATTTTCAAGGTATTTAGGATTGTTTTATGACAACCACCAAGTCTAAAATTTATGCCCACTGAATATTCCCTTAAGCTTGTGATTTTATGCTCTTTTACTGCATATTTGTGAAGGGTTTAATTATGATAGTTTTGATGTCCAATTTAGCTCTTCCACATGCATTAAAACATAAAATTACCCTATAGGATATTTACACCTAAATTCTGAAATAAAATAATGCAAACCAAAAGATCTTTACACATGTATTTTTGGTCAACATGACCCAGGAAAAACCCCCATGGGGAAAACCAGTTTGAAGAAATATTTTACTATGGATATCTCAAGTTATAATAGCAACAAGGAAAAATAACAAAGGAACCTGATACATATGCTAGCTCCTCTCAAGCTTAGCAATGGAGTTCCTTGATATGTGCTCCCCTCCTGAAGAATGCACCCCTCTTTCCCTGATGTTCCCGGTATCCTACTTGCTTGTTGAATGCACCCTCTTCTTTGAGCTTGTGCGCCCCTTCCTTGATTAGTGTGCACTCTTCCCAAGCGCACCCCTTCCTTGATTAATATGCACTCTTCCCAAGTACACCCCTTCCTTGATTAGTGTGCACTCTTCCCAAGTGTGACCCTCTCCACAAGTGTGCCCCTCAAGCTCTTGATTTCATCCAAACACTAGCTTGTGCCCTCTCTTCACAAGATGGTTCCCTCAATTTTCCTTGCACCCCTCTCCTCTTAAGAGTGTGCCCTTCCTCTCCAAAACCTTCTTCTCTTATCCTCTCCTTCACTCTAATCTCCAAGTGAACAATTAATGTCCTTTTTCCCCTTTTCCCTTCTTTAGCTTCATCCTTAGGCTAACCTAGGAAACCCATGGAAAAGATTAGATATTGGCCAAACTCCAATCAATGGTGGAGATTAAATATCCAAAATGACTTAAGTCTCCTAAGTCACTTTATGTTATTAAAGTCACTTTGTGACTTAAGTTAAATAAATTCACTTTGACTTTATAACATAAAATAAAGTGGTGAGGGTTAAATATTTCCCCATTTTGAGTTAGACACTCAATAACTCAAGGGGACCACTTTCCAAGGTACCCAAATCTCAACAAGAATCATGAAAATGATTTTTTGGAGAGTGAGATTCTTTATGAAAGTGGGTCTCCTTTTGAAAATGAGACTTGTTATTTCCACCCTTAGCATGAGCAACTAGGGCTTGATCCTCATCTCTTAATAGGATGGATTCTCGGTTGGCGACTCTTGCTTCTTATTGAACACATTCTTCCCATAAACTTTCAAATTGGAGTTTCTCTTTTCTTGCACAAATAGTTTGGATGAAGGCATGCCAAAGTCTTGTGAGACCATTAAGAGTTGTCATTATGAGTTCATCTTCATCTAGGTTGTCTCCAATCGCTTCTAATTGTTCCTTGAATTGAGAAACCCTAGATAAATAGTATCGAATTGTTTCTCATTTTTGCATCTTTGTATTCTTGAGTTGGGTTCTCAAGTTCATCTTTTAGTTGATGATTTTTCCTTCATACATTCTGGTTAGGGCATCAAACATGTCTTTTGGAGTATTCTTAGAAGACACTTAAGGGATCAAGTGGTATTTAATGGAATCTACAATTACTCTGTTGGCCTTAATCATATCATTCTTGTACTTTTCTTTGGCTACATTTTCTTCGGGTTCCGGTACATTTTATTTTATGAATTTCGCAAGTTCATTCTCTTCAAGAATGAGTCCAATTTTGTACTTCCAGGCACAAAACTTTTCTACACCTTCTAACTTGTCAACAAGCTTGGTGGTTGCAAACATCTTGTCTTAGAGCTAAGAAAATGACCAGAAAATGTAAATGCTCAAAAAATGAAACTAAGATTACCAAGAGATGCATTGGGATGAGGTGAGTTTGTTGGAGTTGATTGTTTCAGAAAATTCCAATTTTTACCCATTGAAACTTGACTTGCACAATTCTGGACTGGTACTTCTAGTTCTGGTTTTGGTTTCCTGGTTTTATGGTTTTTTGGTACCAATCAAAACTAGGGTTTCACTTTTCAGAGAATCTGTCCACTGAAAAGGTTCTCTCAAGCTGCCAAAAGATGCGTCGGGGCAGGGCACACTTCCCTAGATATTTTTTTGTCAAAAAATCATCTTCAGTAAAAAGCCCTAATTTTCTTGTACAACAACAGTGACGTCTAGATACCTAGTGAAAGATGTTATATTCAGTCAAGATCTGATACCATGTTAAATTTTTATTGTTGTTATTAGATTATTTCCAAATTACATGAGCATTCAATGCATTTCCAAAACAACAGCATAAAGAGGATCATTGAAAAAAGAACAATCACAAGGTACACAACATTTTATCCTAGGAAACCCTCATGGGGGAGAAAACCCAGCAAAACTTCCTCAATAATAGATTGCCAATACAATGCCAAGACTAAGACCAAAACATCAATAATAAACTAAGACTGAGCATGCACCTCTCTTATACTTCCTTCTGCAACTACAACTGCCTTCAAGATATGCGCATTGGATAAGTGAGTGTGAGTGTGTACAAATGAGGCATCATCCTCACATATAAATACTAGTTGAGGAGGCACTAGGGTTATGTCTCTTCACTTAGTGGGGCCGACTTCTTCTAGAAGTGGTTAAAACCACTTTATAAGTACTAGGGGATGACTTTACAAATACCACCATACAAATGTAGTTTGACCAATCCACAAAAGGGGATTTGATCTTATACAAGACACGACATGATCAATCTGCAAAATGGATATTGATCTATAATATAATAACTCAAAATTAATTAGAATATTCTTCGAAGTTACAATATTTCAACAATTTGTCCCCTGGTCAATAGACGAACCACATCTTTATTCTCATCAAGTTGAGGGCTTCGACATGGATGCCCACTCTCCCCTCTTTATATAATCATGGAAAAACAATTAAGCAAGAAATTGGAATCTAAAAGAAGCTTGAGTAATATTCCAAGAATCAAGGTTGTAAGAGGAGTTAAATCCATCAATCAATCTCAGCTCATAGATTACATTATTCTCTTGGGTGGAGCATCTACTATAATGGAAACCAGATTCAAGAAGGTTTTGGTATTTTTCTGAAAGTTTCAAGGGGTATAATCAACTACAACAAATGCCAAGTATTTACCTGGAATGTCAATAAATTGTTGTTGTTGTGGTATTGGCGGGAGGATCTTTCCCTACTAGATGACCTTTCTTAGATGCGGAGAATATTCTGGAAGAAAGAGATCCATTGAATAGATATTGAAATACCCTAAAAGAGAAGTCAACCCAGAAGAATATAAAGTAATAATGAAAAGATACATGTCCAGAGAAGAAGTCAGCCCAGTCTAGTGGCCAGGAATACTATAAATAGAGGACGTCTTGGCTCATTTTCTCATGCACTCACACTCTCCCAACTATAAAGAATAAAGGTGTAATTTTGGAGGAGGTGACATAGTAGTTGCAGCTACACAATTTATTCTTGTTTAGTCTTTTGGTATCTCTCTCTTGTGCACTACTCCTTGAGGAGGTGCACTACCTTTGTATGGTGTTGTTGCTACAACTAGGGTGGTATTTCTGGTTAAGCTAACACTTGTGCTAGGGTTTATCTGAATGGAGTTTCTTTGTGAACAAAATCTATCTAAGAAAGGTTGTTGGGTTTTTCCCCCATTTGGGGTTTTCCCAGGATAAATATCTTGTGTTCTTTTTTGTCTCTTAGTTATGTTGCTATCTTAGTAAATGATATATATGTTAATACTAATGAAGTAAAAGAACACTAGTAACACTAATGCTTTGTAAATAAAGAAAATCCAACATGGTATCAAAGTTGGTTACCTTCAGAACAGTTTGACCATTGGAAGGAAGATCGCTATAGTAGCACCTTGCAGTGACAATACTTTATCAAGATTGTTGAGAACTATCCCAAGGAAATTAGGAATAATTCCTTCACAAAGTAGTGTTCCCTAACATATTGCACCCCCTAAAACCCTCAGTGTGCAGTTTGGTGAATTTTGAAAAATCAAGGTTTTTCAGTGTTAGGGTTTCTACCGACAAAAATGTCAACCAATATGAGAGTTGAGGAAAGATTTGATGGAGTAGATAACTACATATCCTGGAAGCATAGAATACAAATCATTCTAGAAGAGAATGAATTATTGGAAGATTCTTCCAGAACCCAAATATGAAGAATAAAAGGCAAAGTTCAAGAAGAATGAGGTCAAGGCCAAGAGGATCTTGACAGACTCAATCAAGGATCACCTGATACCCAATGTATCAAAAATAAAGACTAAAAAGGAGATGTTTTATGCCCTAACCAAACTCTATGAAAGAAAGAACACCAGTTAGAAGCTTACCCTATGGCATCAACTCATAAATGTGATTATGAACAAGTCAGAGACGATAGCCAACTTCTTTACAAGGATCTCATAGATAAAAGACCGGTTATCATCCATTGGATATCCAGTAGAATATGTTGAACTAGTAACCACTACGCTAAATGGTTTCCCTCCCTCTTGGGACCCATTTGTCCAAGGAATTTGTGCAAGAAAAAAGTTACCCAAGTATGACAAGTTATGGGCAGATTTCTCTCAAGAGGAATCTCGATTGATGTCCAAGAAACAAAAGGTAGATGATGAGGAAAACCAAGCACTTGTAACACAAGTGAAGAAGAGAAAGGAAAGAGAAGACGACAGTCCAAGGAGGTTTAATAAGCCACATCGTAAGAGGGATGTGTCAAAGGTTCAATGCTTCAACTGCAAGAATATGGGACATTATGCCGCACAATGTCCTCACAAACATGAGAAAGAAAAGGAGAAGAAGAAACACCATGCACACGCAGTAGAAGTCGAAGAGCACTCAAAGGCATCAAAGGATGAATAATTTGTCATTTAGAGAATGGTGTTTTCATATGAACGATAGAAGGAAACTCAAGCAGGACAACAACACTAGACTCTAGGTTTGCATATCAGGTTTGATATTTTATATTGTTGTTGCTTAAGAAAGTATTGTACCTAGGATAGCAATATTTACAGCTTTGTTATTTTCTATTGTTATCAAATGTTTAGGTACACCTGAATATTATCGGTACAATTACCATTAAGAAAATACTCATTGTTAATGATATACTTGTCTACAAGATGAAATTGATCTACTCTAGGAGATGTTCTTGATTACTAACCATTCCATGGAGGTTACCATGGAAATGTTGTTCTTGTCCCTTGTTCCACGTAGGTCACGGGTGATAGCTCTGAGGAGCTATGATGACGGTTGCAAAAGGAAGTTATTTATAAAGTCTCTAGCCGAGACATAGAACTGTGTAAACGAACGTACACACCCATGTGAAGTAGAAGCCGAAGAAGAGTATCTCTTATGGAGATTGACTGTGAGGAGTAGAAGGCTCCAAAGACGACCGTACAGTTAATTTGACCACTCTTCATATCATCAATAAGAGTCAGTGGTGCCAGAAGGGCCTACCTAGAAAAGATGCAGTAAAACTAGCATGCTCTCATATAGATACATGGGATTAATAAGCCATACTATGAAGAGAAGCAGATGACTCCACCAGTGGTGAGGCAGGCAGCCTCACCAAGTACCATCTCAAAAGGAACTATATTTCAGAGGGAGTCAACCCTTAGGATCCAGTAGGGAGGATCAACCTCCCACCACAATCCATAGGATATCATACTTCAGAAGAAGTCAACATATGCAGTGGAAGCAGGTGGCTCCTAATATCATATAGACTCAGAGGGAGCATGTAGATTCAGAGTGAGTCTGATCTCAGAGAGAGCTAGTGGCTTAAATGCTTTCATTCAGAAATTACTCCTTCTCATATTCAGATAGGAGAGAGAGACATATTTCAGGATTGATAGACAAGTGTCATGAGTTGAGGAGGCTAGATCGAATCTTCAGAGGCTTCTAGGAGATGTGAGATCTCCTAGGAGGATTCCCTTCTCACGATAGACCTTGTTGTAGTGACAGAGGAGACAACTAGTCAGAAGGACTAGGATATAGATTTTGCCTCAATTCTAGAAACCACACATGTTTTCCAGCTATATGGTGATGATGAGTAGAATCATTGATTCAAACCTTCCACCATTGAAGAAGTTGTTGAGAAGCAGGAATTGAAGGATGCCATGATGGAGGAGTATCAATCCATCATGAAGAATGATGTGTGAGAAGTGGTTCTGAGACCAGAAGGGAAGTTAGTAGTGACTTCCAAGTTGATCTACAATATCAAGCATGCTGCAAATGGTAGCATAGAGATGTACAAATCTTGATTTGTGGCCTGAGGATTCTCCCAGCAAGAGGGAGAATATTATGACGAGACACTTTCTCCAGTAGCCAGAAGAAGTGTACATAGAGAAACCACAAGATACATGAGAAGGATTCTCATGTCTACAGATTGAAGAAGGATTTGTATGGGCCTAAGAAGGAAGTCATGGCATGATATGTCAGATCAAACATGTATTTGATGGTTTCCCATTGATCCTACATGTGGATGCCCTGTTTCTAACAGGAGATGAGAATCTCATAGTTGGGTGCAAGAGGGAGCTCACTTCAGAGTTCGAGATGAAAGATCTAGGTTTGATGCATTACTTCTTCAGATTGGAAGTGTGGCAAAGATCGGATGAGATTTTCCTTAGCCAAGGAAAATATATTGTTGAGATCTTGAAGAAATTTGGGATGATGGACTACAAGTCCATGACCACACCCATGACGATAAATCTGAAGCTCTTGAGTGACAAATCTTCATATTTGGTGGATCCCACGATGTACATAGAGTTGATTGGAACCTTGATGTACCTAGTTAACACCAAGCGAGACATATTCTTTGCAATGAATACCTTGAGTCAACACATGGTTGGACCTAGATAGGTACATTGGATGGCATCAAAGCATATGTTGAGGTACCTTCATGGTACGGTTGGATATGGATTGAGATATATCTCGAGTGGAGATGTGAAGTTGCAGGGATATACAGATTCTGACTGGATAGGGAGTGCAGTGGATCGGAAGAATACTTATGGATGTTGCTTTAGTCTGGGATCAGGCATGATCTAATGGTTGAGAAGGAAGCATGCATCAGTGGTACTCAGTACTTCAGAAGTAGAGTATATCGTAGCAAGCATGGCAAGTCATGAAGCAGTGTGTGTTAAGGTCCTAACCCGCACATAGGTAGATCAATGTATTCGGATGTAATAAAGGTCAATATTAATAAGACCTTTCAATAAAATAGAATAAGGCGGATGTAAGAAGACCTAATAGAAGCTTCTGCTTCTAGAAGGATCTT